>BQNB010101071.1:337-24560 GCA_026074375.1 Tanacetum coccineum | reverse complement strand
GATTCTGTCGATACTCCCATGATTGAAAACAAGAAACTGGATGAAGATCTACAGGGGAAACCAGTTGATGCTACACGTTACCGTGGCATGATTGGTTCCTTAATGTATCTTACAGCTAGTAGACCTGACCTTAACTATGATGTCTGCTTATGTGCCCGGTATCAGGATAAGCCTACCAAAAAGCACTTACAAGCGGTGAAACGGATCTTTCGATACCTTAACGGAACCATTAACATGGGTCTCTAGTACTCGAAGGATACCGATATGTCACTCACAGCTTATGCAGATGCCGATCATGCGGGATGTCAAGACACTAGACGTAGTACATCAGGAAGCGCTCAGTTCTTATGTGACAAACTTGTTAGCTGGTCTTCCAAGGAGCAAAAGAGTACTGCCATATCGAGTATAGAGGATGAATATATTGCCTTATCTGGGTGCTGCTCACAAATCCTATGGATGCGTTCACAACTAACGGATTATGGCATTAAATTCAATAAGATTCCTCTGTACTACGACAACAAGAGTGCAATTGCTTTATGCTGCAACAACGTTCAACACTCTAGAGCTAAGCACATTTATATTCGTTACCATTTCATCAAAGAGCAGGTGAAAAATGGAATCGTGGAGCTTTACTTTGTTCGGACTAAATACCAACTAGCTGACATCTTTACAAAACCTTTGCCTCGAAAGAGATTCAACTTCTTAATCGATAAGCTAGGTATGAAAAGCATGTCTCCAGATACGTTGAAACGTCTGGCAGAGGATACGGACGAGTGATGGTGGTAACTCATATCCTGCATATATTTGTATATATAAAAATTGAAAAACACAAAAAGATTTTCCTATTCTTATAAAAATTATCAAAAAGTAAAATACAAAAATAAAAAATTAGAAACATCAAAAAATATGTTTTCATGACTTGATTTCTGGAATCGATAATATTTTCGGCTTTAGAAATGTCATTCAACAATGGCACAAAGCTGCAAATAAAGTTCGAATAGAAATCAGGTCGCATGGCTTACTATTATTTCCGATAGTAACCCGGTCTTCATCTTAAAGGCAAGTATGTCGTCAAAAAGACAACTTGACCTCACAACGGGAATTTATTTTCTCGGGAATGAATTACTTGATATTCATTCAAGGCTTGTGATTACTTTGTATCACAACCTGTGCTTCTTATATTTCCATAAGTGTATGTGTCAGTGCACTTATGTGTGTCAATAAGAGAAATCTTATTTGCCATGGTGTTTGTTTTCATGAATAAAAACATTGCTTCATCAGAAAATGCTTTCTCGTGACATTTGACTTCTCAAACAATGACTACATCTCTTTAAATAGAAAATGGGTCATTGTTTGAGGGAGAGAGAATGTCAAATATCTTCTTCAGAAAATCATTTGATAAAAGGGAAATGATCTTAAAGTTTAGGGGGCGAATATGCCAAAAACCAAAGTTTTATAACATATTCACCCACCCATTGCCCCGATCAAAAACACACACACACACAACACACAACACACACTCCATTTATTATTCAAAACCACACACGATCGTCAAGCCTTCAATCTCGATTTCCAGACAATTTCGTGCAAAAGGTATAATTAGGGTTCTTCGAAAATTAAAACTGGGTAAAAGCCAAAATTGATTGAGGGGTTTTATTCCTCTAAGAATGATAATGACATGTTCTTAGCAGTTTTTAATTTTGATAACATATGCGATTGATATGCTTGATTCTATATGTCGAAAAAGTGGAATGTTGAGGTTTAGGTGGAAAAATGTTGTGGGTTTTGTGTTTAATATTTAAGTGAATGAATGTGTGCTTTGAATTATTAATCTTGTGTGTTTATTCGTGCGTATGACTTGTTCTTTGAATGTGAAACGCTCGTTTGTTCAAATATTGATACATTCGTGATTAAGTGATGTTAAGTTATGATTAAAAATTGCTATAAGGCAATATAGTTGAAAATTGAATTCGAAAAAGCAACTGAAAACTTGGAATAATGTTCAAAATTTATGACCCATCCAAATTTACAATTGTTTAGTTATCCACGAATTCGCAATGACTATTGTCATCCGAATTGGCATATGATAGTTGTACACGGATTTGCAATTGCTTCAATGTCCGAATTTGAAATAGGTATTAAGCATTCGAATTCGCAACAACCTTTACTATCCAAATTCGCAGTTCACAATAGTATCCGAATTCGCAGTTGACTTTAGTATCCGAATTCACAGCAACCTTTAGAATCCGAATTCGCAGTTGGACTTAAGCATCCGAATTCGCAACAACCTTTAGCACCCGAATTCGCAATGAACCTTTAATATCCGAATTTGCAATATCATTTAGAGTCCGAATTCGCAGTTTTCACTTTAAAACCTGATTCAACCATACTTAATGGATTCAAAGAGCCTAAATATCATAAACACTTAGACTCTAATCAAACGGTGAATTAAAACTTGTGTTAGGTATCAAATTTAAAATTGTTTATCTTCGAAAACTAAACAAGTTAAAATTGGATCAACTTAACTAAGACAATATAAGCTCACCTTTTCATGATTAGCTTTCTAAATGTGTTACATGCATTAAGTGCTAAAAGGGGTCTCAATGTACAGTATGTCATATAAACTTGTTACTATATAAACTGTATCGACTCTTTCTTAGCAGAATCATGAGTATCACAAAAGAACAACAACAAGCACTTGATGATGCTCTTGTTCCATGGGAACAACATCTCAAGATTGGAAGCTGCAACTACAGATTGAGCACCACATTCAAGCATAAGGAACCCGCATTTCAAGTTGCACTGGATGTTCTCTCTATCACTCCTTTTCATCAAGCCTTCCTGATCACTGCAAGTATCCCTGCTATCTACATGCAAGAATTCTGGAATACTGCTTCTTACCACAAGCACACCATCAGATTCAAGCTGAACACAAAGAGATACTCCTTTGATTGACACTTTCAGAAAAACATGCTTCTTTTTTAAGTTATGTCCAAAACTCTCATGGACCGGCATTTTGTTGATTCCTCATTTGAGAGGGACATTCTTGCCTTCATGAGAGAACTTAGATACCCTGGAACCATCAAATTACTCTCTGATGTCAAAGTTGAAATGCTACCTCAACCTTGGAGAACATTTGCAACCATCATCAATAAATGTATCAGTGGTAAAGTTACAGGAATAGACACACCTTGGCGTTCTAGCGGCTCCGAATAACTTGGGTTTATACCATCAACTGAGAATGATGACGATGTTACCTTTTATGAGGTGGGACTTAGTTTATCAAATCGGAAAAACAAAGGAGTCCAGGAAGAACAAGTACATGCTTACACCAAGATTCACAAAGTCAAGCATCAATCACTTCATGTTACATGATCAAATTCCAAGAAGGAACAAGGTGGACTGGCACATGGCTAATGATGATCCTATTCTCACTACAATGAGATTCATCCCTCAGCATGAAGTACTTCAGAAATACAGTGCCATTCTTCCAGACTATCTCACTTCTCTAACAATGAAAGAATCTGAAGCCTATAAGACTTATTATGCCTTTGCTACTGGAAAAACGACTCCCAAACCAAAGTATGTACGTCGAACTTCCAAGGAGAAGACTGAACAAGCCCCTAAAGCTACCACAGGAAAAAGACTTAAAGCTACAGCTAAAGGTGCTAAATCTGGAAAGAAGAAGCAACCTGCTCGGGGATTAGAGACTCTCTCTGAAGTAGCACTGACTAAGGCTGAACAACTGAAGCTAGTCACCAAACGAAGCTTAATTCAAACCCACAGCTCTTATGCCAGTGGCTTTGGTGCACATAAAGGAACTGGTGTTACACCAGGGGTTCCCGATGTACCAACATATGATTCTGATGATGAGGAAATTTCTTGGAGATCTAGTTCCGATGAAGATGATGATAAAGTAAGAGAATCTGATGATGATCAAGATGATGCTGACAGTGATAGTGAACGGACAATATCCGACAATGAGGGTGATGAATTTGTCCATCCAAAGTTCACAACACATGATGAAGAAGAGAAAGAAGAAGAATCTTTTGATCTGAGGGTTCACACACCTTCTCAATACGAACCTTCGGATGATGAAGCAAATGATGATGTAGCACAAAGTGGATATGCTGAGGAAGAAGAGATGAATGTTGAACATACAAACGAAGAGGAAGAAGTGAACATTAATCTGGAAGGAAGAGATGCGGAAATGACAGATGCTCCTCAAACTACTCAAGTAATTGAAGATACTCACGTGACCCTAACTCCGGTTAATCCTGAAGGTCATCATCAGAGTTCTTCCATGTCCTCTGGCTTCATCTCTAACATGCTCAACCCAAACCCAGACACAGGTATTGACTCTATTCTTAACACTGAGTCAACTTCTCTTGTAGAGATACCAGTAACTTCTATTGCTGAAACACCTCCTTCATTTGCCACAACATTTCCTCCACCTCCCCTTCCTCTCATTCAACCACAAATTCAAACACCATTTACCATACCAACAACTGCTCCGAGTACTTCTCTTCAAGACCTTCCAAACTTCGGTTCGTTATTCGGGTTCGATAATAGACTCAAAACCCTGGAACAAGACTTCTTATAATTCAAGCAGACTAATCAGTATGCCACAACTCTCTCCTCAATTCCAAATGTCGTTGACAACTATCTGGGTTCAAAGCTTAAAGAAGCAGTAGATGTAGCAGTTCAACTGAAGTCAGACAGAATTCAAGAAGAGGCTCAAGCTGAAAATGAAGACTTCTTCAACAAAATTGACGATAACATAAAGAAAATCATCAAAGAGCAAGTAAATGCACAAGTCAAGAAGAAGGTCAACAAGATTCTCCCTAGAATTGAGAAGCTAGTTAATGAGCAACTTGAGTCTGAGGTTCTGATTCGATCATCAAATGAAGCCAAGACATCTTATGCTGTAGCAGCTAATCTGTCTGAGTTGGAACTGAAAAAGATACTCATCGACAAAATGAAGAGTAACAAATCAGTCGACATATCTGATGTATAGAAGAACCTCTACAAAGCATTAGTTGACGCGTATGAAGCCGATAAAGACCTTATGGATACTTATGGCGATACTGTCACTATCAAAAGACGTCGAGATAATGCAGATGATGATCAAGAACCCTCCGCTGGATCAGACCGGGGGTCAAAGAGAAGACGAGCAGGAAAAAAACCAGAATCCTCCAGTGCACCAAGAGAAAAGACATCCAGGACAACTGGCAAGTCAACTGAAGGGTCTAAATCTCATCAACAGTCTGCTGGCCAGTCTGCTCAATCAAAGGAGCCTATGCACACTGCCGATGATTTTGAAGAACCCACACATCAAGAATTCGATACAGGAGTCACTGATGATCAACCTGAAGAAGAAACCTATCCACTTCCTAATTGGTTTCAGCAACCTACAAGACCTCCTTCTCCTGATCGTGATTCGAACAAGACTTTGCCTGCTGATCATGGACCAGTTCAACCTTGGTTAAGCAACTTGGCTAGGAAAGAAGACCCTCGCGAGTCATTTGATGAGCTAATGGACACTCCTCTTGACTTCTCAGCGTTCATGATGAATCGACTCAAGGTTGATACTTTAACACCTGAATTATTAGTCGGTCCAACATTCAAACTGATGAAAGGCACATGCAAAAGTCTGGTCGAGCTTGAATATTTCTTTGAAGAAGTCTACAAGGCAACCACGGAGAAGCTCGATTGGCATAACCCTGAAGGACAACAATATCCGCATGATCTGCGAAAGCCACTACCCCTGATACCAAACTCTCGTGGTCGTCAAGTCATACCATTTGATCACTTCATCAACAACGACCTGGCGTATCTATGTGGTGGTGTTTCAAGCCGAACCTATGCAACTTCTGTCACAAAAACCAAGGCTGCAGATTACAGTAATATCAAATGGATTGAAGAGTTGGTCCCTAATGCAATGTGGAGTGAAACAACGGTCAACTACGACAAATATGCTCTCTGGGGAATCTCACATTGGGGATGCAAACGTAAACAATTCTATGGATATGTTGTCAACAGGGAATCTACTCGTGATGTATATTCTAGACGTAGAATCATCGCTATTACAAAGCTTCAGATCATCGAATGGCATGGCTACAAACATCTGGATTGGATCACCATTCGAAGAGATGATGACAAGCTTCACACATTCAAGGAAGGCAAGTTCAAAAGGCTTTGCTTACAAGACATCGAAGACATGCTGCTTCTTCTTGTTCAAGGCAAGCTGACAAATCTCAATGTAGAAGAACGTCTAGCTTCCAGTGTCTCTCTCTGAATGTTCACAAGAAGTATTGTAATCCAAAGGCGTGTTGAAGACCTTTAATTAGGTGTCGAGAGCTACCAAAAGAAGCTCAACATCACCAGGCCGGATACATACAGATCTGATCTGAAAAGAAGAGAAGCCTATTCTGCATTCTTCAATCTCAGAGGATTCATCTATCTGAACAAAGACAAGAAGAACAGACTGGTGCGTCTTGATGAACTCCACAAGTTCAGTGACGGCACCCTTAACGATGTTCGGACTGCTCTTGATGATAGGCTAAAGGGAATACGGATGGAGTATCTGCCATAGAAAATCTAGAGAAACAGTGACAAGGAACGTGCAGCAGCTATGATTCAGAAGATCGACAAAATGCTCAAGTCAAGGAGGATTATGAGGAGTCTGGAAAGGTTTGTTGGTGGAAGGCCATACGGGGGAGACCTTCGGCTGCTACAAAGGACCATATGATTTATCACATGTTGTCCTCATCTATAAAAGGTCAATCCTTGTACATAATAATTTTGTGAATATGTAAATATGTAGTAAAAGACTTAGGCTTATATGGTGTTCGAGTACGATGACTTTTCAAGAATTTTTCACAAAATTCAAAATATTTCAAAATTTCGTACTCAACACTATATAATATACCTCACAATTTGAGGGGGAGCATTAAAATATTCCTATATGTTATTATATAACATTTTATCCTCGAACGTTTAATCAATTGATATCCAAAATATCAATGGATTAACATTTTGGATAAGGAGAGAAAATGTGATTAAACGGAACTTAACTTGTATCAACATGTGATCAAATAAAATGGACTCACTACACTCTACACTTAGCATGTACTACGATATCGATGCACATGTTAAGGGGGAGTTTTTAGTGATGATGAAAAACTTTCAAAGTGTTAAATCTTTTGATATTTATATCAAACACTTTGATTGAACTTTTCAAAGTTTTTGGAAGGATTGTGATGAAATACCTAAAAGACCGACCATGTATTTAAATTTATGGAGTTATAAGGTGGTTAGGCATAGGTATTCAAATCCCATGATCCAGCCAGAACCGGAGGGATCTACCCAGGGATATCCACTAGATAGTGTAGAAGTCCTTAGGTATGATATAAAAGGAGATATAGTGAGTATCGGGAAAAGTGCCGACTGAGATGGAGCTATTACTGGAATAAACCCAACAAGGTAATAGTCATGAAGTCTCGGTAAGCACTGAAGGGGTTGAAGAATAAAAAAGAAAAGTTAAGATAAAGGGTGAAAAGAAAGAAGCCCTCCTTACACTTTAGGCAGAAACCGGGTCAATACATCTACTGTCGGAAACACTAAGTTGTTGTCTGACATTGAAGACAGTCATGGACCCAGTGACGCTATGCACAAACCCTTCCCAGCCACTCAAAGTCGGAAAGACTTTGTTTCAAAACTCACGGAGATACACTCATTTCTATCGACTTTCTCACTCCGAGTTAGTTGGTATTGAAAAGGTGGCACTCAGCTCCAGCCTCCGATCACTAAAATCAAATGTGCACTATTGAGTCTAGAGCCAAAAGAGATCATCTATAAATCTCATTAGGACACTTATTCATCATAAACTAGTTTCTCACACATTGTGAAAACTAGTAATATCATTTGAGTCCTACGCATTATCCTTGTGATTTTGCCAGAACATCAGAGTGATACTTATGTAATCACAATGACGATGGAAATCATGCTTGAGCCAACATCAAACAAGCTCTCGATAGGTGACTTGTGCGACTCTTATGAATCAAACTTGTGAACAACTGGAAAGCAACAATGGTGCGATTCTATATGAATCAAACTTGTTCCAGGTTATGGATCGACGATTAATGAATTTTGAAATACCAAAAACTCTCAATGTGTCACAAAATCACTTTAGCAGGTGACACGTTGATTGATTTTCAAATCAATTTTTCATTTAATCAGTGAGATAGTAACTCACTGGTTCACTCTTATCGTGTTGTCTGCTTTGAGACGTTCCGATAATGAGAACATGCCGAGTACGATGAATCTAATACATATGTATTAGAAAGATTCAATACTACAGCTGGAAACCCTGTCAAGGAGATTCTTCTTAAATTGAATCTACCTGATCACAGGTCAATCCTCACGGATTCGAAGGTTACTCCAACCAAACACGGGCGAATGACAAAGCCATATTCGTCCCCCCGCTTTATTGCTAACTGTTTCATTTCAGGAACAATTAAAGATGGAAATGGAGGTACCTGGATCCAGCTGACTCACAAGATTCATAGCCACATGCTCATACCCGACCGACAAATGTAAAGACATCATGAAAGCTCAAGTATATGTTTCAAGACTTCCGCTACTCTGATACCGTACGTCCTTCTCGAAGCGACAAAGTGTTAAAGTTAAAGAACTTCGAGAAAGATGCAACATTCCAGCTTTCAAGTTATCAAATCAAGAAAGGTATGAGCATGTCGGTTCCAAAGTCACAAGTAACACAAGATGGCAAAACATACAAGATGGCGAAGAGATTATGCTTGGTTGATGGTCTCAAGATGCTCAAGATCACTTACTCACATATAAGTTAAAGTCAAAGGAATGTGCTCCTGCCTAAAAGTCAAGATTACTACAGCATATTCACAAGAAAATGTAAAGATATGAAGTTTACGAGCTGAAGACTAAAGATAAAGCATAGTATGCTAGGATTAAAGTTTTATAAATTGGAGTGACCTCCCTTAGGGGGAGTGTTGGGAATTAAAGGGTTTCTACAAGTTTATACTGCTGAAAGGACTTAGTACTGCTATTTGAAGATTGAAGAATATAAACTAAGTCATTAGTACTGCTACTTGTAATATTAGTATTGTTAGTTATAGTTAGTACTGCCAGTACTAAAAGATAGTTTATTAGTACTGTTAGTTAGTTTATTAGTACTGTTAATGTATGATGTTAGTACTGCTTATGAGATATGCATGAGATATATTAGGAATAGATATGCATGATCTCTTAACACGTTTTGTAAGCCTATTAGGGTTTTCCTTGGTGTATAAAAGGAACCCTACGACATAGTTAGAAATATACATCCAAGATAGAATAGTCATAGCTATTAGGCAAAACATATAGTTGTTTTATGAATCATTCAATATATTGTGAGTTGAGAGAAAGAACTTGTGTCATTGTTATATTGCTTTATTGTTCTTCTGATATATAAAGATTAGATTCCGCATAATCTTTATATATTCTACAAGGTTTCTATCATAGTTGTTTTAGATCTATCTAAGATAACTAAAGCTTTAACAAGCTAATCAAAGATCTGCCATAAAGGGATCAACAGGGAGATTGTTAGAAACAAGAAAAGTCTCGGTCACTTCCAATATTTATTAGTCTAAGCCCGTAGTAAGTTAAGTTAATAAGCTAATATGGCCCAAGGCCCATGAAAAGCCTTAGAAGGCCCATGGCCGGCCACTATGATGTATAAATACCCATCTACATGCCTTGGAGAGGGTGTTGGTTAGTTGGTTAGTTTGTATCTCATTTTTCACACACACATAATGCATTCCATGTTTACTTTCTCTCTCTAAACTCATCCAACCCATTTCTCTCTCTAGTTCTTGCATACAATAAAGATTATATAGATTCTACAGAAAGGGCATCTTTTGTCATATTAAATATTACAAAAAATAATATTCAAACGGTTTAAGAGTGGGTTTACTTGCATTAGGATGACATTTCATGTTACCTGAACGAGAACCCTGCACCCTCCTTGGGGGAGGTTGACTTGCCTATACAATAGGAACGTCTGAGTTGAACTCTCAAGGCGGAAGCTCTGTGGAGGAGTAACCAGTTGGGGACTCCATTGATACAGACCGCTCTCTGAGTCACAAACGGTCGTACTACCAGAGGTCATTATGACCGAACCTACTAGGCCAAACCAAAATGTACGCAAATGAACGAAAATGTACGCAAACGTACGTAAACGTAAGAAAACGGACAGACACGTAAAGAAACGTACTAAAACGTAAGAAAACGGACGAAAACGTATGAAAATGAGCGAAAACGTGCGAAGGCGAGGCAAAAACGTAAAAACCAGTCGAAAACGGACGAGATTGTATGCAAACGTAAAAAAAGGGACAAAAACGTCCGAAAATGAGCAAAAACGTATGAAGGCGAGGCGAAAACGTATAAAACAGACGAAAACGTAAGAAAGCGGACAGAAAGGTAAAAAACGTAAGAAAACAGACGAAAATGTTAAAAAAACGAAAGAAAACGAACAAAGACCTAAGAAAACGCAATAAAACGGACGAAAACGTACAAAATCGGATGAAAACGTGTGAAAGTGTAAAATAACGTTTGAAAACGGACGAAAATGTACGAAAACGGACAAAAACATAAAAAATGGGCGAAACGTAAAAAAGTGACGAAAACGTATAAAACGAACGTAAATGTAAGAAAACGGGCGAAAACGTAAAAAACTGACGAAAAAGTATAAAAAACGTACAAAAAATGATTAAACGGATGAAAACCAACAAGACCCATCTATAATATTATGGAGACCCAATTAGACCCAATATAACCAATGGGCAAAAAAATACACATCACATATTTTTCATATATGCTCATAATACCTACTTATTCAATCAAAAAAAACTTATCGCCCAAATAACCCAATTAGAATTAAAGACAATACCCATTTAGCCCATGATTTTTTTTAAAATGATCCAAATAGCCCAAATTATGACATATGGGTATGATTTGACCTCTAAAGAAAGGTAAAAGAAATGGTGAGGTAGAGGGAAATACAAGAGATTTAGTGGCTGTGAAATGGTTGGTAGCATATGTTTAAGATTTGTTCTTGTTTTTTGTTGAAATTTGTTGATTAGATTTCATTTTTACATGTTATGTGATCTGGGCTTTGATTGTGAAGTGAAAACAAGAAAAAGAAAGATATGAAAGTAACAATTACTATCATGGATTATGAGTCAACGACCAACGGTGTAAGTAAAATATTTAGACGAACTTACAATAATACCCAACGAAAAAGTCAACTAAAGAACAAAATAACGACGGTTAGTGCTTGGGGATCAAGAGCGCACAAAAATGACCACTTCAGAGATCATCTCTGTTGATTTTCAAAACGTGATACCAAACAAGTAAACGGAGCTCAGTTCTGCGACGAACAGTGTAATCTACCCTTATTAACTAGTAACTACTATAATGATTAAAGTAATTAATTATATACTTATATTAATTATGAAAAAAAACCACAACTTGCCGACTAACAATGTAATAAAAAAATTCAAAACGCACTTTGAAGTATATTAAACGTTACAAAACCGACCTTCAACTTTAATTTATTTACGGCTTTTTTATATAATAAACATTATTTATCAAATATGGAGCACATATCTATCGATTCAGTTGAAAAAAAAAATATCACTCTCGAATTGCGAACAAAACGAACCCAATATTGCAATACTTTTGACATGCGTACGAATTTATAAAAAATATTGAAGTTTAACATATATATTTAAAATATTTACGAAAATAATGTTTGAGTTATCGGTACGGGGTGTTATCGGGTCGGGTTATCGGATTAATCCGGAGTCTTATCTCGAGTTCAGGTTGAGTCGGGGTTTTGATTTTTAAAACTCACACGGCAACCCGAACCCGATAACACAACCAGGTTATCGTTACAGGTGAGATCGGTCGGGTTGTGTCGGGTCGGGTGATTCGGGTTATCGGGTTATAAGATAATCCCGACTCAACGCACATATTTTTCTAGTACAAGTGATAAAGATATACAGTAGCAACAAGACAGCAAGTGTCAAATTGCACTGGCTTGCAAGGAAAATAGAAATACGACTGTACAAGCATACCACAACTTCATCAGTAGGCGAAATCCATGTATATATAAAGAAATGTAACGTATTAGTTGTGCTTTGAAAGTATTATGGAACAAAATTGTGTTTGCTTTCATGACAGTACCACAAGTCTATCAATTTTTCACATAAAAAAACTATCTAATGTATTTCGGGTCTTATCGGGTTGACCCGATAACCCGTTAAGGTAAATAATTCAACCCGAACCCCACCCGATAACAATATTGGGTTATCGGGTTCGGGTCAAATTAACCCGATATACTTTTCCAACCCGATAAGCTTTATCGGGTTCAGGTTCGGGTCCAAGTCGGATCACTGACACCCCTAATCGGTACGTTACAAAAATAGTATCGGGTTACTATTATCATTAATAGAAAAATACCAGTAAGTAGTAATAATTTAGGATACAAGTATCTGATGGGATGGTAAATACAGCGTAGCAGCACACGGTTGATTCTCATAAATAAATAATTATCAGCTTATAAACAAGACACATCATCCTCCATCGACAAGAAAGTGATCGAATGGATTTGGCAGAATTATGGGCGATATTCGGACCAGGTGTCGCTGGTGCCGTGTTTGGTTCCGGTTGGTGGTTTTGGGTTGACGCCGTTGTTTGTAGTTCTGTTAAAGTCTCTTTTCTTCATTATCTTCCTGGTTACTCTCTTTCACTCTCTCTCTTATTAGGGTTTTCTTATATTGTTTTAGATAATAAAGATTGTTGATTTGATTGGATTGTAGGGATATTTGCATCTTTGGCTGCTTTGATGTTTAATTGTGTTAGAAGAGAAGATATCGATTATTCCCCTTACGAAGAAGGCGAATGGAGGTTTTCATTAAATCCTTTTTACTTGTTTATTAATTTTCTTGAATATGTGATCTAGCTGTATCTGTATCTCAACTGCTGGCTGATAGGTTAGTTTCTTGGTTTTATGGCTCGGTTGTTACTAACTTAGGATTACTAGTTTAGTGTCAGGTTCTGCCTCTAATTGAGTGCTTTCATAAGCACTATGTGCACACCTGAGATTATGTTATCATAGTCATAAGCTATGTCTTGAGGGGTGAGTATACAGGGGGGAGGTGGCCGGGTTCAAGATCTAGTATGAGATAGGGCACGCATAGGAGACTAGTTAAGCATTTATTGTAGTGGGCGGATATATTCTTTTCACTGTGGTAGAGAAAACTAGTTCTTATATATCTAAATTTTTTAGTTTTTTTTTAGGCGTTTTGAAATTGTATATGGACAATCTAAACTTGAAGGTGTATGCGTGGAACCTACTTAGTGAATTACCATTTTGTATAACTGTTATAGTACAATGATGTGTGCTCAGGGAACAATTTTGGCTATTCAGCAGTGTAATATTTTGTTTGAGAGTAGTGGGCAACACGGTAATGAACCAGAGTATGCATTTTCGACATGCTTGAAAGTGTCAACTAGACAGTCTCTAAGTATTGATGGTAGAAATTCATGATATCTGTGGTAGATCAGCAGGCCTGTTTGGCAATTGATATAAATTATTCCAATTTTGTAAAATTTGCTGAACCATTTGTTAGCTAATGGTTTACAAGAATGCACTCGAGATGTATGTTTGTTATTAATAGTAGTGGGAAAAAAATCAAGTATAAGAAAACCTGGAAGATAACAAGGGATGCAAGCTACTGAATTTTTTTATGCGTGAAGCTCCTCCACTTGAAGCATCTATCTTAAAAGTAGTCAACTTGGTTCAAAATTGATCACTTTGTGTTACTTGAAGAAGCTTTGCCAGGTCACCCCTTACTTCATACACACTTCTAAACTAGCTCAATTAGGAGGCCTCCGATCAGTGTACTAATCACAGACCAATTGCAAGTGCATCCTTGTCCCATTGTACAATCTTCTTTTGATTCCATGTTACACCTCATAAAACCACTTTAACTACAACATTACTGGTTATAGATGTATGTTATACATCTTACACCCCCCCCCCTAGTAACTTCTTGAGTATTTTAGTATCTGTTGTTAGAACTTTTGTTATTTCAGTTCTTGGACTTGCTTTGTATGTTCGTTACTTTGTTCTTGTCTTTTGGTTAATAGAATAAGCATAATTTTCAACTTCCCAGAATTGATGACATGCTATAGCACACTCTTATTTAACCCTAACCCCTAGTTAAAACAGACACTGTTCGACTTTGTGTTGAAACTTGAAAGTAACATCGTTTTTTAGGAACACATATTAATTTCACCACCTCCAAAGTTCAACTCTGTTATGATGATTTTAAACTGTTTTTCAGGTTTTCTTCAGATTGAAAGTAGGTTTAAATTGCTTACCAGTCTTGCACACTTCAGTATATCGTTGCCTATTTCTTTGTTTGGGCTTCTTTCTTGATTACTGATGTGGCCACTTAGGTACATTAGATATCTTGAGATGGAACAGAAATCTATCATCCAAGGGGATTGGACTATTAAATTAAACCTGTGTAAAGGAACGTGTGTGGGTTGTCTTTTGTATGCTTTACCTTAGCTCATAACCCTTTTTTCAATCTCTGAGTTATAGTCTTTCTTAGAACTTGTACCTTGATCATTGGCAATTGAAAAATAGCCTATAAGTCAGATTGTGTGTGCTAATTACCTTCATCCACTGTATATTTGAGCAATTGTAGTATTGAGGTATTTGAGGTATTAGCAATCTATTGGGTCATCCACTCATGACTCATCCTTCTTATTAGCCTTTAAAGATATTGCATCCTAGTTAGGTTTCTTCTCTATTAATGTTGTTAATCATGTCAAACGAGTAAACACTATTGTAGTTTTGTACCCATATAGGAGAACGTGGGTGTTGAATTGCATCTCAATGCCTCTGAATTGTTAGGGACCTCTGCTTAGAGGTTGGGTTGTGTGGTTGATTACATTATGAATCACTCAAAACACCAGCAAAATCGCACGCACTTGATACCACACCCTCGTACTTCCTTTCACTGTCCGGCTTCCAACACTAGTCCTTATGTAGCACACCCCGTGCACTGTATGAATCAAAAAGGTGCTTATACTGCTATTGGTAATGTGGTCAAGTGAGCTGAATTCCTTCTAATTAATGAATTAGTTAGTTTCTGCTAGAATCCTGGGTGGCAGTGTCACTAACTTAATAACCTTTTTGACACTGACATTGTCCGTGGGAATTCCATTTTTAAACTTCACTAGGTTTAAGAATGTGGCTCCAAGGATCAATTTTTTCTTGCATACATGATTGACATTGCTGAATTAAAATTAGAGGTCACTGAAGAGAAGGCGAGTACAATGTTCAGGTCATATATGACCTGTTATCGTTGCAGATCTGAATTCTAAACATCTAATATTTATTTTTGCGAAAAATCTAGTTTTGTGAGTTTCTCGTAATCTGTCAAGAGTTTGTCTATACATCTAGTATATATGCTTTTCCAACAAATATCTTACATACGCGGTATGTAATATTGCAGGTTGAAGCTTTGGCTTTTCCTGGCATATGTTGTGTCATTCGTCTCGTTGGCCGCATCAGTAGGTTTGTTGATACAAGATGCACTCCTGCCTGAAGGCCCTTCAGCTTGGACAGGAACAGCTGGTGTTCTGCAGTGCGTGCTTGTGTTAATTAGGTAAGGCCGCGTATGCTCAAAAAGCATTACTAACAGTATGTTTAACTAATTGAAAAAAGAACCCTCATATCATACTGTTTGAGTTGACTTTGGGTTGACTGTATTTCTAATTCTTTAAATCCTGTTGGTGTTGCAATGCAGTGGGCTTGTTTATTGGACATCTCATTCGGAGTAACAGGAAGTGAAGTCTTCATTCGAAGGTTTCATTTGTGGTTTTGGATCATCGTATTTGTTAAATCGTGCTTGTACATTATATGTTCATGATCCAAGTAACGGTATGGAATAGTAAAAAAACACATCTTGAAGTTTAAAGTGATTGGCCGGATTGTTTTTTATATTGATATTTACTCCGCGTGGTGTTTATGACCTTTTACTTACTGTTTTATATCCCAACTTAGCATTTGTATGATCTACTCTTACTTTTAATTTGGTTTATCACTGAATACAAATTGGTTTAACCCTCCCCTCAGAAGCTAACATGATTTAGATTTAGGGTTTGGCTCCAAGAGTGTCGCTCATATATAAGAAAATAATTGGATCTTACGATCTTCATTGTAAATCATGTTAACAATTACAGAAAATATAGATACTTTGACATTCAAATTACACGACTCCATGGGCACCAAATTAAAAAACTAAAAAGAGGTGTTATTTTCGTGGCACTAGGCTTTGAAGGCGTATATTGGCAACAGAACTGTTCTACGTTTTCGTGGCAACTTAATCGAAGTGTATTGGCAATTCAACTGTTTTACATTTATTTGCACATTGCTAATCATTATAAGTTGTTTACTGCAGTGCTTTGACGCATAATTTTTTTCCTTAGTTCTATTGTTAGATAATATCTTTAGATGTTTCACTACGTTGATAAAATATCAGCCATGGCTTCTTATATGGGATTTTTTGGATAAAGATTATATAACACAAACAAACATTTAAAAGATCAAAGTTGAAAAAAAAAGACTTCAAAAAGTCAAATGAGGACAATAAAAGTGAGACGGAGATAGATCCAATATCTAGAAAGGGTTCTTTCAACATGCCTCATTTACATACTATGCATCATCCACGTAGGTTTTGAGTCAATAGGTATTAAAACATTGAGCTGAATGGAAACAACAGTGAGAAGTAAGATGATTAACTATATATTGATGCGAAGTTTGGCTATGTAGATAAGTGACATTGGCTAACAACAGAAATGAATCCACTATATTCAGTGCTTCTAAATCATCACTTCATTATACATGATCTTAATGATAATTCTCTTTACATTTTAAATACCCTACAAATCTAACAAACAAACTATTATTGATGCAAAAGAATTGATGTACAAACTAAACAACACCACCACCCAAGCCTTGTCTGACCAACTACACAGGACAAGAAAGAATTCTCATAGCATCAAGAGATATATATCTCCAGAAGGGATACAAAAAACAAAACCCCATTCCCGTAAGAACTTCAACGAGACCACAAATTGAAGTAGCTTTCGCCTGCAATGAACTCAGTAGCTTCATCTGTCATAAGAATATCATAAAAAAAAATGTTACTACATAATTAAATAGTAAAAACTATACGAGATCTTTTTCCAAATTGATAGGAGTCAATCAATTGATGATATCATCAATTCATAATTTACAGATTCACCCATTTGATTATTGCCTAAATGCCAACAAAATGAACCTTATATTGATTTCATTCCTAATTATCAATGTTTTAAAATATTCTAGTAAAATACCTTATCTATGTACTTAAACGATAATTAAAATGCCGCGGCCCATAGCGTTGCGGCGGTGTATTATATGATCACTTAAATCATTTAATTACTTTACTCTCTTTGCAGTAAAACTATTGCATATGTCTATGAGTGCGTTTTCATATAACTAAACCGTATAATGCAATTCATCTTCTTTATCTAGTAATCTAACGCAAGTATAAAAACCTAAAATTTCAAATAGTATACTAGTAATTCCTTATGCTAAATAGTTTACAAAGTAAAATGTATATAAAACTCTTCCCTAAACTAATTGATTATTGTAATGAGTCTACCGTCTATATCATTCAATTATTTGTAATCATTTTGACCTATTACCGGAAAAATAAGAAGTTGAGTTTGGAGTTTTAATCACTAATTTTAATAAAACTGTATGCAAATAAAAAACATTGCAATATTGGGCTCATTTTGTTCAAGATTTTGAAACCCTTGTGTTGATATAAAATATTTCCAACAAAATTGCTAAATTTTGAGCTACTACCAGAAAAGTAAGAAGTTGATAATAGATTTTTAATCACTATTTTTTATAAAACAGTACGTAAGTCAAAAACATTGCAATATTGGACTCATTTTATTCAAAATTTAAAGACTTTTTTATCAGTATATTTTTTATAAGAAAATTGCTAAACACTAATTAGATACTTGATAAATGAAAACTTTTATATAAAAAAATTGTAAAAAGTTTTTTTTTTTTTTGCCAAACATTTATTCTTATAAATAAACTTGTAACATTTTTATAAAATCGTACGTAAGTCAAAAGTATTGCAATCCCAAAGACTCATTTTGTTCGCAGTTTATAACACCTCTTTATCTGTATATTTTTTTACAAAAGAATCAAATAATATTTGTTAGATATTTGATAAATAAAGTTTGTTATATAAAAAAACCAAAAAAAGGAAAATTTTCGGGTAATTTTCGTAACTTGTCGCACAGTTCGGGGGTGTTTTGGAAATTTTTTTCCCTCCTAAAACGTCGTAGTTGAGTATGGTAATTTTAGATAATTTGCCTGTTCAACAAACAGGTACTGAATCTAGTATTCTAATGAAGTGAAAGTACAGTAACTTATTTACCTCATTCTACTTGATGACTGCCCAGATGTCGCATATTCTGAGAACAAGGGAAGTGGTCTTCTAACAAAAGGATGTTCCAATAGCTGACTAGCAGTTGGCCGATCTCTTGGGTTAACATGAAAGCATTGAAATATAAAATCCTTTGCTTCTTTAGAAAGAGAATCAGGAACAGGTGGAGCAATACCACTTCCTATTCTAAATAAAGCAGCCATCTGTTCATTGCAACAATGACATGCTGTTAAATAACTCATTCGAAGTAATAACCAGATTTCCTAATTTTAATTCATTGTAACTACAGTGACGATAATAAAAAAACAAAGAAATCACTAGGCTTTGACCATACACTTTAGCAGATGCTAGATCAAATAAGGTAACCAATTTTGTTTGTTTAAAGGCTTATAGCAAAACAGCATGTGAACACATTTAATAGTAAAGAAAATCTACATACACATTCCATTGGGGAGTAAGGAATCCGACGTGTCAACATCTCCAAGACAGTGCAACCAAGGCTCCAAATGTCAGCGGCAAGTCCATACCCCTTATTCTTTTGATTGACAACCTGCAAAGTTCATTGACTTGCATCAGTTAGAGACTTAAACAACATGAAATGTATGGTGGAAGAAAAGCTTACATTGTAGAAACTGAAGAACCTAACAGAGAAACTGACAGATTCTCACTTTAGCAGATCTTTTACTAAGGGTGATAGCCAGAGTGAAATTTTACAAAACTATATGAGATATTGAGATGCATATGTGAATTTGAGCTGCTCGATAGGCAAGATGTTGCTGTTTATTTCTCAAAGGTTTGAGAGTGATCTCAGTCTAATGCAAATGAAATGTAAATATTCAGTGCGCGTAGTGTAGCTTCAATAGCGGCCTATATTTCATGCTGGAAATTCCTAATGAGAAAGATCATCTAGGTTGAACTGTTTTTCCTTCGCGTTCCTTTCAATCCGTTTTGCACACAAGTGCCACGTTTAACAAATAAATTATTCTTATTGTGATAATCATCATTAATTCATTATAATGTGTTATAAATGTATCAGTGATACATGGGAAAGGAATGGTCATGATTACTGGTAAGTAAATAATGGGACTAAACTTACAAAAACTATAAACAAAGAACAAGCGCATAACTTATGGTATCTTGCATATTTGGAAAAACAATCTAAATGAAGACACTTATAAAAGAACCATTGACATATGAGACTGCATTAGGTGTGTCCCCAGAATCCTAAGTGAAAGTTTAAACTAAGAGAATGAGGTTTTGTTTTAACTTGTACGTTCTGGCAAAGCAGTTAGAAATAGAACATTTTGACATCAATACTCCATGGTGACTAAATGATCTTAAAGATGACTATGCCACATCATGTGATGTATCTTTTTCTTTATTACACGCGTAAGCTAGGAACCTTCGGTAACGAACATGATGCAACTATGCAGATACGTAAAGTATTCATCAAGTTACACATATGACTACAAGAATGTGAATTTACTATCCTCCAGTTATGCCAATAGAATTATTGACACAGATATTATATTCGGTTTGATCATCAAATATAGAATTAAAGCCTAATGACTAATGCTCCATCAGAATCCAATAGAAAGTTTGATATATAAACAAGTACTATGGAAAAGGAATAATATCAATTCAATCTACCAAGTATATCACATATCCATACATCATTCTTATATTCATAAATACTAACATGTTCATATTCTACTCGGTTTGGAAAATAACGAAAACAGAGACAAACCTCCGGAGCCATCCAGAATGCGGTTCCCTTGCAAGACCTCACATCATTGAACTTAGTGGCCTATACAAAATAAGGAAAGATTAACGAGAGGGGAAGAGAAAAACCTAGTATGACAGAAACAGGAAGTTATTTAATGAAAATTGAAGGACCTTTGCCAACCCAAAATCTGCAAGTTTCACCGAGCCATTAGCGTCCACCAAGATATTTGCACATTTTACATCCCTAAAAAGAAGCAAGAAAAGTTTGATATTAGAAACCCACATGTTGCCGGATGCTAGAAGTTTAAAAACTCTTTGACATCAACATAATTTATAAATGCATGTGAAGACATAAAACAAAACATTGCAGGACTGACTAATTATCGCTAGATCTATGACGAAAACCAAATCCGCATCAAGTATGCCAACTATTTCTGTTTATTGGAAAAAGCGCGTAACTTTTAAAAAAGATTCCTGTTCAGTCACATGTGGAATGTTTACTAGAAACCATAGATTAGCCCATGATATATGTAGAGGCAAGAATGTTGGAGGTTTGACTATAGCTCTAATGAAGATATGCATTTCTAATATTAACCAATACCATACTAATAATACTAAATCTACCAAAAAAATCGATTTTACCCACAACAGAATATGTCATATTTTGAAGACATACACGCACCGCAATATTGAGAGAACACGTTTTCAGTTACAGTACCTGTGAACGACACTTCGATCGTGTAGATACTTCAGACCATGTAAGATCTGCCGTGTGTATGAAGAAACTTGACAATCTTGAAGATGATATCTCTGGTAGAGACTTAATAGGGAACCTTTTGTTACAAGCTCAAGAAATATATACAGCTTCGACTCATCCTGCAAAGCACGCCATGCATAAAAATGAATTTCCCAAGTTGTGCACGAATATATTGAAGAGGTAACTTACGTTTTTCTAAAAAAATTATGTAACAAGTTATAAATTGGCTGACAATTATATTAACAATTAGTCAAAAGAAAGACGCCCCGATTACTTATGATCAAACAGAACACTATAATGCTACATGTATTTCACTATTGGTTAAGCACACTTGTAGATGCATAGAGTACTCAGATATAAAAACTTTAAACGTAGAAATACATGGGCAAATGGGCATCAAAAGGTTAGAAGCTATACTCTATATATGTCTTGAATCTGAACTGCTTTACAAATTCACTCACAGAGCATGGTGAGGGTAAGCTATAGAGATATAAAGTGACTTATGGCTAAGCATGGTGAGGGTAAGTTATAGAGATATAAAGTCACTTATGGCTAAGCCTTGATACCCCTCCTTGTGTTATAGGCATATATGCCATCACCACGTTTTCTATTTATTTTTTACAGAGTATATTTTTTGGGTCCCGGTGTGCCTATAACCCCATGTTACGAGTGCCGGTGTTTTTGTTTATGTTATAGGATTTGTGTTATGGGTAAAAGAGTTGACGTGGCAACACTTTTTGCTATAAAACACATGGATAACTCGGAACCGCACCTTGTGCTCTTAGATATTAGCCTAACCCTGTTTTTTTACAGCATAAAGAACAAAACAGACCACGCAACATTAGTACTTTTTTCTTACAAATAACTCAACTGTGGCAGTGAGGCTGTAATTAAGGAAGACAAAGCTTTCAACTTCTAAGTTCTAACGCTCTATTAAAATAACTTATCATCCTGTTTATGCTTGAAGTAGAGTGGCACGCAGTTCAATTAATGTTGCTTTTAACAAATTCATTATCTACGACTGCAACTGCAACAACCCTAATAGGCGAACTTACTCCGCAAAAGCAGAAAGAACTTCATAGATAACTTTAAAGAGACCACACATGCTTATTTCGGTAGACAGTGATCGACAAATGCATATGATGTTCAGTTATAAACTGTCGACGTATATCATTGCCGGGTGACAATCAGTTGACACATGACAAAGTACTTACTAGCACCTGCCATCAATATCCCGGTCTACACGGGAGTCCGATTAAGTTATCAATGAGAGATATATATCATTTAATACACCATCAGAAATAATCTAGGAAAGCATCATACTGATATATACAAAAGCATCAAAGTAATACCTTATCAGTCCCATAGTATCGTACTATGTTCTCGTGTTCAAACTGACTTAAAAGAGCAATTTCCTGGACAAGTAAACAGACATCAGAACAACGTCGTCAAGCAACTATAATAAAACACAGCTTGTATCATAACTACAAAACGAGATATCATATTAGTAGCAGGCTCACCTGTTCAAGCTGAACAACGCTTTGCCGACCTAATTCCCCCGAATCAAGCAACGAAACTTCCTTGACAGCAATAAAATATCCACCACTACACCAAAAACAAGCCGCAACAGTTAGAAAATGTTTGCTATTCACTACATAATTTCGTGGATAGCAATAATTACACTTACTCGCAAATGCCTTCATACACTGATCCAAACGACCCACGTCCCAAAAGCTCCCCTCTTTGCCAATTGGTAATCTTAATATTCCTAAACCTCCCATTACTAGACACATTCGACCCATACCTATTCGGCGACACACTAGACGGCGGCTCCGTAGTACTACTAGACCAATCATCATCATTAGACGTGCTAAACGAACACGACGCAGACAACAAAGTCGTCCGTTCAATCCTGACCCTCACATCCTCCACTTCCTTCCGGGTCGTTAAAACGGAGGCCTAACGCCTTTTAATTACATAACTTTAACAAACTCTACTTACCTCCTCAGATTCATCAACATCCTCATCCTCCTCTTCAATTTTCATTACTGTTTTTGAAATCTAAAGATGTAATTTTGCCTATTATGCATGAATTAATGATCGATACCGAAATCGTCGACGCTTTGTAAACCTAAACTGCGACTAAATAGCTTCGATTTTGACCTAAATTCGTTACCGTCATTCGGTAATCAGTAGGTGTCTGATAAGTGATGTACGGAATCTTGGGGGAATTGATTGTCGATGTTTTTTCTGGCGTTTCATGTCGTTGGAGTTTAGGTGTTTTTTTGAGGGCTCTTTTTTTTCTTGCCATTGAGGGATTAGGATTTGAAGGCAAGTGATGCATTGAATTGATAGGATTGTTTTCCGCCATTACTTAATTATGATTTTTTTATAAAAGTTAAGGATTAGGGTTAGGGTTTGGGAATTGGTGGTGGTGGTGGTTGTGATGGTGGTGGTCGTCGTTGGAGAGAGAAAGTGAAGTAAACGGCGTTCAAATGTGTGTGTTTGTGTGGTGGCTTCAAAATATCATCATGTCATGTCACTACTAGTAATATTAAAGTAGTAAAAGCTTTTCCTTTTTCTTTCTTTATTCTTTCATGGAAAGTACGAATTATGTAAAATATGGGCTAACTCTTACACTCTGTTCTCAAGTTTAATTTTGAAGGGAAAAGAAAAGAAACTTAAGCAAATTTGTGTTCTTGAGTTTTTTTAAGGAAGGAAAAGAAGGGAAATGAAAGGAAATTGTTGGCTAAAACTTTCCTCCAAAAAATAAGAGGAAAATAATATTTTGCATGTCAAAGACATAATTTTCCTTGCTTTTTTAACTTGAAACCTCTCAAAGATGGGCATAATTGTAATTGAATCAACTTTTTTCTTTTCTTTTCCTTCAACTCAAGAACACAAATATTTTTATTAACTACTTAAAAATTTCTTTCCTTTATCTTTCTTTTCTTTTCTTTTACTTTCTTTTCTTGTGGTTTAAAACTCGAGAACGCAACGTTAGGCCGGATGGAGTGGTGGTGGTAAACTCACCTGACACATCAGCGTCACATCAGCTTTCTCTCTCCAAATAAAACTCACCTTACAACTCACCTTTCAACCGTAATAAAAACTCACCTTACCACTAAAA
>BQNB010101070.1:0-16543 GCA_026074375.1 Tanacetum coccineum | reverse complement strand
TAAAAAGAAAAGAAAAAAAAGCGAGAAATCCCATTTTTACTATTCATCATCTTCTTCAGTTTAATCTCACCTCAAAACAAAGGGTAAATCCCAATTGATAACGTGGAACAATGATTCGAGTACTAAGCATCATGTCAGCAAAAGGAAACGTCACAAAAGCCTCTGATTGGTCAAGCTTACAAAGGGAATGACACGCGGGATCCTAAAGAAACACACAAGGAATGAAAATTTACACTAAATCCAATGTAAAAGAAGCACAAAGCTTCTGACACACGGAATGCCACGCTGGTAATCCGTGTGCTCACTTAATAATCCAACGGTAAAGATTGAAGAGCCAATGATTGCAAGGAATGAAGGGTGTGGATGAAGGGGAGCGTCTAACAGACTTGAGGGCCTAGAAACTTCCTTCTCCAGCTATAAATATAGGCATCTCTTCACTCACAAGAGGAGTAGTTTTGAGTAGCTTATTATAAATTAGCTTTTAATATGTAATTTTCTTTCAAGTAATGTTTTAGCTTATTATAATTTCAATTTCACCTTTGCAATCAGCTCTTTTATTAATATAAGTTTAAGTTTTCTTATTGTGCTCTTCGGTTTTCATAAATTTACTTTTGTGCTTTAATATGGTTAAATAAGCTTTGAAACTATTCCATAAGCTCTCAAACTATTCATAAACTACTAAAAACTCAATTACTTAGATTCTAAATGAAATTGGATGGCTGCTTATAGAATCCAAGTGGGTAATAGTGCTTGAGGGTCAAACTATAAGATTAGACTAGGATTTGGTAATAAGCTTAAGCTGCTTTGGATAAGCTCTAAGTGAGCTCTCACCTCTGTTTAGCTAAGGTGTAAGGTACACTTCTCTTTTTAAATTCAGTTTTCCTTTGTTTTCATTTAAATAATTTAGCTTAACTCTGCATAATTGCTTAAACTGCTTATTTGTCTGCTTATTCCTGTTAGTTTAGCTTGCTTATGCTTATTATAGTTGTCTTATGTTAATAGTGCTTAATGATTAGTTTTAAATCTTAGTTTTCTATAATTTGTCTTAAAATCTGTGAAAAAACAAAAAATAGTAGCATAAGTGTCTTAGCTTATTATTCTGGCTTATTTGATTGCTTATATTTGTTCATTAAGTTTGTTATAAGCTGTTTAACATCTGGTCTTTGAAGAGTTTTAGCTTAAATAGCTTTTATCAAGTTAAAAGTACTAAAACTGTTTTTAAAGGGGTGTTTGGTTTAACCTGTTTAATGGGTGAAAATGGGTCAAAACTTACTTTATGCTTTTGAGTCAGTTTAGATTAGTTAAAAGTAGTCATAAAAGTCATTTTGTTTAAGTTTTTAAGTGTTAAATCTCAAAATCAAGGTTTTAAGAATTCATTGTTTGAATCTGTTAAGTTGTAGCTTATTTTAGTTGCTTATTAGATAGTGTTTTAGCTTATTGTGTTTTTGAGTTGTTTTTATGTTCATAAATGTGTTAAAAAGGTTTGAAACAAAGCTCTAAAACCTGCAAGTTTGTTTTGAGTTTTTGCCAAATCTGTCAAAAAAGTGCTAAGTGTTGAAAATTTGAGAAAATGCTTTTTCAAATGCTCATTGTGGCTTATTCAGTGTTTCAAAATGCTTTTTGATTGTTGTTATGTGTCCTATGTAGTCAAATCTCAATCTGTTTGTAGGTCTTAAGTTCATAATGTTCTGATTGATTGCTTATTTTTAAGCTCAAAAGTAGTGTTTTGTTAAAATTGAAAAAAGTTTTCTAAGTGTTGAGAAATGAACAAACAGCTTTTTCATTAAGCTTTTTAAGGGCTTATTTGTGTTTCAAACTCCTTTTTGATTAATGATTATTGTAGCTTATTGTTAGAGCTTTTCAGTGGTATAACTCTTTAAGCCATAAGGTTCCATCTTTAAGCTTATTTTTAAGCTAAAAAGTGCCCCCTTGGTTTTTTTACCTGCTGTTTTGTGCCATTTGGCTTATTTGGCTTGTTTGTGCTTATTTGCTTATTGTCCTAGCTTATTTAGGGTTAGTATAGCTTATTAGGTTAGTCTAAGTCAATGTTAGCTTATTTCCTTTAGAGTAGAGCTTATTTGCTATTTAGCTTAAAAAATTCTAAGTGTTTTAGCTTTTTAAGTATCCTGCCTTATTTAGCTTAATATAGTTGCTTATTTTTGATCATTTATGCTTATTAGGGATAGTTAGGTATCTGTTATAGCTTATTTGTCATTTAGGATTGCTTATTTGTGCTCAAAGATCAAAAACAGTTTGCCATTTAAGCCTGTTAGTTAAGTAAAGCAAACTGTCAACCTTTTTAGCTTATTCTAGAGCTTATTTGTGGTTTATAAAAATAGTTGTTTTGCAAAAGTTGCTTAATTTTAAGTGTTTTCAAAAGTTATAAACAAAATGGCAAAAATAAAAACACTTGGGATAGTGGGAAACCCCGGGTGAGCAAGACTCGAACCCGGGACCTCTACCACCATCAACCAAGTGTTTTAACCCAACACACACAACCATTGTGCTACATTAGCTCATCCGTCATTCCTTGCACTTATTATTCTTTTATTACCTTTCTAGCCCATTAAGCTTATAAGCTGTTTTGGCTTATTACACAGCTTATTCGATAAGCTATTTTCACGAGCTTATTTTTCTTAGATTCTACACTATTCAAGCTACTTTTCATGATTTTTCAGAATTTTTATAAAACGTTTAGTATTTTTTTATATTTAATTTTCTTTAAAATCGTTTTTAATTCATAAAAAAATATAACAAAGTAAAAAAAAATATAATTCTTTTTTAGAAAATTTACTTTTAACATTTAGAACCTAGGAAAAATAGATTTGCTTTCGTAGGGTTTAAATTGCAAAATTTCGATTTTTAAAGAACGGGATTGAATCCCGTTCACGTTTTTAGTGTTTTCAAGCTCAAATCTCCTTCGTATTTAGTCTAGTTTTCTTTGTTCTGGCTTTTTAGTTAATTAAGACTTATAAAAACTAAAAATATCATTTTAGGACTTAATTTTGTTAATTTAGGGTTTTTAGGTCCCATTTTGGATTCCCGTTTTGCGTTTTTAATTAAAATTTGTCTTCCCTTAAGTTTTTTTTATTTTTGCTTTAATTTTCCCGTAGTTTTAGATAACCAATATCAATCTTGTTCCATTCAAGCATCGATTCTCAAAACGACTCTCGACTTTCAATAGCATTCCTCGTTGGGGATAACGACCCGGGAATCATACTCCCGGATTACTATAATTGTGATTTTTTTGATTCTTACCCTCTTATCTTTATATATTATATATTATAAGTATATCTTATATTTATAGTTATATATTATATATTATAAAAAGGGTGTAGATCAGAAGCGATCAATGGTGTACTCCTAGACTCCTCTACAATCTTCCCTTTATCCCTTCGTTTTAATTCATATACCTCATCAGCTATTTCTTCCTCTTCTTCATTAACATTCACAGGTATTACAACATTAGTAATTTCCACCTCTTTATCATTAGTAATCTCCACCTCTGGACTTTCCTTATCACTCCTGGGCTCTAACCTAGTGCCGAGAATATTTTGATCATCATTCCTAGAGATTGAACTGTCATCAATAACATTCTCTGGTCCTTCCACCATCTTTTCAATTACCACAGATGCCAAGTGCTCGTTAACCAGTTCCACATTTTCTCTAGCTTTTTCCTCTTCTCGACTTTTATGTTCAGCAAGACTTACTTGTAATGTGTCTTGTAAAATCATCTCATCTGCTTTATCAACAGTTGGTACTAGAGCTGGTGGAGTAAGACGTGTGGATCTCCTTTGAGGAATACAAAAACAAATCAGAGTTGATCATTTTGGATCACTTGACACTCCTGCATCCATGTTAGGGTTAGGTGACCTAGGGGCGCTAGGTGTCCTATGCGATCCTTGGGTAGACTCAGTCGGTTATGACTGAGTCAGAGGAACATCTATCCCAAACACATCCGATAATGCTCTGTGTGCTTCATTTCTTCTCAGATCATCCATGTTGGAATCTTCATTCCAACTTTGTCTTTGTATCTTCCTGAATTAAAGATATTTTTTATTATATCATCATCTTGCAGATTGTGATACCTGTCTCGAGCACGCCTCAAAATCTCAGGAAAATTAGTCATGTAATGACTAATGATGATCTTAGTAAATCTTGGATAAGTAATTGAAGATGTTGGATGATGAAGAGAATAATGAAGTCCTTCTCATAGTAGCTTCGCATAATCAACATGAATGTTATTGATAAAGTAATACATCATTTGCATTATCTGCAACGGTGGTTGATCCCATCCAGTTACACGTGTTTTCAAGTATTTGGAAAATATCTTGCACAACGTTTGCCATGGCTGCAGAAGACCAGTTGTCTTAAAGCTTGATGATGTCTTCAGCTCCATTGTAAATCCCAATTCATTTTTGTAGAATGGAACCATGTCTAAAAATGATGGTGGTGGTACGAAACTATCATGATTATTGTCAGTTGCTTGTGGTAGGTAAAAGATTGTTCTGAAGTCATCCAGGGTAAGATAAAGCTCTTTCTTGCCAAGCATAAACGTGAGTCTATACTTGGATCCGTCTTCCTTCAAAGTATGCCAAAATTGTGCCATATAGATCCATGGTACTGATGAAGAAGCTGCAATGCTGAATCGTAATGGATGATTCTTGATGATATTCATCAGAAGTTTGCTTTCAGGTGGACATTGCACTTGTTCAAAATCAATCTTCTTGTTAGCATCCATAAGATCATATCTTTTGTTTGGAGGACACAGTTTGTCTGGATGAACATCAGCTGCATGTTGTTGTTGTGCCATGATGATTACTGAATGAATGAAATGGAGATGTTAGGTAACAAACAATTCATTTGACATTTTTGTCTTTTTCCACTCTGTCTGTTTTATATGTTCTGGCAATTCTTTTTGAACATATTTTTGATTAGTTTGTTTCTCATGTGCTCGTACTTTCTTTTTCTAGCACATGCCATACGCTTTATTTGAATTTTTCTTTTGATTTATCATTTTTGTGTGTTCTGGCAATTCTTTTTCGAACACACTTTTGATTTGCTTTTTCGCGTATGGATTTAGCTCTCTCTGTCTGTTTTAAAATATCCTCGCAAGAAATTCTTTGTGACATGATACTCTTTCAAGAAAGATGAAGATTTCTCTTTTGATTTTAATCAAGACACTTTTATGAAAAATTAAAGAGAGATCATACATCTTCTTAAAACCGTTTTTATGAAAGAGTACCATTTTGACAATAACAGATTTTGAGAACTTTTTCAGAAATCTTTAGACAAAAACTTTTCGTAAAATGATAACATAGAATCATTCAATCACAAATCCACAACTGAATGGTCACTAAGTCACTCACTCCTCATTCTGTTCATTGCAGAAAATGGCCGAAACCGGACATGACTTAGACCACTTAAACAATTGAGACTTGGATTTTCAGATTCAAGTTATAAAAACTTTTCCACTTTCACTTTTTGTCATGAATCCTAAACAATGTAAACAAACACATCTAATTCAATAACTGAATGGTCACTAAGTCACTCACTCCTCATTCTGTTCATTGCAGAAAACGGTCAAAACCGGACATGACTTAGACCACTTAAACAATTATGAATAGACATATTTGACCCAAAGTTTAGAATTCATTAAAACTTGATTTCTTTTTCACAATCATTTGATGTTTTCAAAACACATGAGAGACTGATCTTTTTGTTCCACAGACATTCGAGCATTAATCGTCATAAGCATGCAGAAATTATGAGCGCATAAAATTCACAAAGTTCATTGTTACTGATTTTTGACTTTTTGACATTACCGAATTTGACTTTTTGACATTACCGAGTTTGACTTTTTGACAATTACTGAGTTTCACAATGGAATTTAAAGCTGACTCCTTTTAATCAAACTCGATTCCTTTACGTTTTATCCCCAAAAAAATAGTCAACAAATCAAATTCGATAAGTACAAACTTCGATAAACACCAAGTACATCCGAGTTTCAATTTATGCATCGAATTTATGGTTTAAGACCATTTCTAAGCCATTTGTCACTTATTTCCATATAATCATTGATTATTATAGTCCTAGATCTTAATTATTTAGCACAAATTCGATAACTCATAAACTCGGTAATCTTTAATCCTTACCGAGTTTAAACTCGATAATTCAAAACATCGTAGATCTGGATTAAAACTCATAGCCACTTACGTTTGATCAAGAAAAATGATTGTATTCGTTGTAATGAACTCGGAAAACGTGCTTTGATATTCTTCTCAAACTCGGTTATTTGACTCGGTGAAAATAAAAAGTAAAAAGAAAGATTATTCCTCCTTTTATAGTAACCGAGTATCAAGTTTTGAGAAATGACACTTTCAGCCCCTGTAGTTTTCCTTTTCGAGTTATCTCTTTTATTTTCTGAATTTTGTTTTAAATTTTCAAAAACTCCCCCTCGAGTAATGATAAGTTGACCAATGTTATCAAAAAATCCCCTTGGAATGAAATCATGCTAAACACTTAGTCTGAAAAATGATGATTTTGTTTTATTTTTCAAAAGTTCAAAATTAAAACGTTTAAAATAAAAACTCCCCCTTGAAAATATATCATTTTTCAAAGTCAGTTCATTTGAGAGATCATTGTTTTTATTTTATTTCTAAAATGATGTATATTAATGAAAAAATTTCAATTACTCCCCCTCAGATTATGATCTCGTTTTTCCAATCGAAAGCTTTTTATATATATAAATTTGGAATCATGAATCTGATCATGTGATCTTTAAATTATGTTTTTGAGCTTTTCTATTTTTTTATTTTTTTATTTGGTTTTTAATTTGAAAAATATGACAAATCTTTTTGTAATTTTGTATTTTTTCAATTTTTTCTTTTGTTTTTGGAAAATTTATTTACATGTTTTTGATGTATGATCTTTTCAAGAAGATAATTTTTGTCAACTTTCAACTGAGTTGGAGTCATACTATCTAAACCCAATGCAAGGAACCAAATACTCACCGCGTTCTTTAGGAAGAGCTTTAGTATATAGAATCGCATGTTGGTATTTGTTCTGACAAGTTAAAGTTTCCCCCCCCCCACGGTACCCTTCTAAAACATGTTCCTTACTAAATGATACCGGATGTCTATCGTGCTTTGTCTTTGAATGGTTGGACACGGATTGCATGATAGCAATGGATACTCTTGGAATCACATTACATCAGTTTCTGGTAGTATTTGTATTATCATAGTCTAGCTAGGTGTGTTGCATCCAAATGACTTGTGCACAGCATGCAGACAAGGAAACATATTCAGCCTCAGCAGTAGACATCGCAGTACAATCTTGTTTCTTTGAACTCCAGCTCACGAGCTTTTCACCTAGAAATTGCAATCCTCCTGATGTGCTTTTACAGTCATCTTTACATCCTGCATGGTCCGCATCTGAATATGCAATTAGTTCAAATCCGAAATCCTTCAGATACCATAGGCCCATGTTATAGGACTGTCTTAGGTACCGAAAGATCCGTTTAACCTCTTTGAGGTGTTTGACCGTAGGACGTGCTTGATAACAAGCACATACAAAAGTAGCATAAGCAATGTCTGGACGACTGGCTGTTAGGTACATTAGCCCTCCTATCATACGACGATAAGTCGTTTGATCAGTAGGAGTGCCTTGTAAATCAGCATCCAGTCTCTCAGTTGCCATAGGTGTGCTCATTGAGACACACTCATCCAGACCATGTTTCTTTAACAACTCAATCGCATATTGTGACTGACTTATGAATATGCCACGGGGAGATTGATGAACTTGAAGTCTAAGAAAGAACTTTAGTTCACCCATCATCGACATTTCAAAATTATTTTTCATTAGATTTGCAAAACGTTTTGAAAAATCTAGATTTGTTGATCCAAAAATAATGTCGTCAACATATACTTGAACAAGTAATATGTCTTCCCCGTGACGTCGTGTGAACAAAGTTGGGTCAACAATACCTTTAGTGAACCCATGTTGAATTAGGAAAGAAGATAATTTGTCATACCATGCACGAGGTGCTTGCTTAAGACCGTATAGAGCTTTTTTCAACCTGTAGACGTGATCTGGGAATTCTGGATCAATAAACCCTTCAGGTTGGCTGACATAAACCTCCTCTTTCAATGGACCATTGAGAAAAGTCGTTTTGACGTCCATTTGGAAGATGGTGATATTCTTACGAGCAGCATAAGCAATAAACATTCGAACAGCCTCAAGACGAGCAATAAGAGCAAATGACTCTTCAAAATCAATGCCTTCTTCCTGCCTATATCCTTTTGCCACAAGACGAGTTTTGTTTCGAACTACAATATTTTCAGCATCACACTTATTCTTCCAGAGCCATTTGAGAGCAATAATATTCTTTCCTTCTAGACGTGGAACAAGTTCCCAAACTTGCAGTCTCTCAAATTGATTCAACTCATCTTACATGGACTCAATCCAACTGTGATCGGCCATAGCTTCTTTAATATTATTTGGTTCGATAGTGCTGACGGTTAATGCATACATGCATATCTCAGAATCTGTTTGAAGCTTTTGACGAGTCATTACAGGTTTGGATGGCTCACCAATAACTTGATCTAGAGGATGATCTTTTGTCAAATATGAGTTGAGGGTTGTACTTGGTGGAAATTCTGCACATTTGATGGTTCTAGAGCTGCCGTAGAGGATTCAATTTCCTCATGACTTAGAGTATTATATGAAACAAAATCCAGATTGCCATTAAAATCAGCAGAATCTTCTAGATTGAATTCATCAGCATTTGTCAAAGAGATTGGAGAAGCCTCGTGATTTTCAACAATGATTAAAGATGTAGAAGGTGAGTCTTCATGAAATTGAGTCGATTGTGCAGCAGAATTGATGGGTGTGTCAAAAGACCTCTTCTCAAAATATTCTTCAAATATTAGACCGAACAAATTATCCAAATCTTCTTTGGATGGAGTATTCATTGTGTCTGCTGATGAAGTATTATTATTGAATCATTGGAGCACAGGTTCTAAACATTCATGTTCAGAAGCCAAAGCTGTAAGCTCGTCAAACTTGACATGAATGGTTTCCATAATCTTTTTGGTGCGTCGGTTATAGATTCGAAACCCTCTTGATGTTTCCAAATAACCAATAAAAACCACAATGTTTGCTTTTGGTTTCATTTTTCCAAGATCATCTCGGTCATTTATTGGATAACACAATGAGCTAAACACATGAAAATACTCAACATTCGGCTTTCGTCAGCGTAATAGCTCATAAGGTGTTTTGTTATGTCGTGTATGAATGATTGATCGATTTTGAGTAAAACAATCTGTAGCCACCGCTTTGGCCCAAAGAGATTCAGGTAATCGAGAAAAGATAAGCATTGTTCTAGCAGCCTCAACATGAGTACGATTACGTCTTTCAACCACTCCATTTTGCTAAGGCGTACGATCAGTTGAAAATTGTTGCATGATGCCTAACTTTTCATAATGAGCTTTAAGAGTCGCATTTTTGAATTCAGTACCATTGTCAGTATGAATCTTGCAAACTTTGGCTTTGTAATTCAATTGAGCTTGAGCAATGAATTTCTTTATGATCTCTGGAGTTTCATCTTTTGAATGAAGAAAGTAAACCCATGTATATCGAGAATAATCATCCACTATCACAAGAATATACTTCTTTCCATTGATCGAAGCTACCCTCATTGGTTCGCATAAATCCATATGAAGTAATTCCAGTTTGGAGTGATCACTTGGAACCAATTTGGGTGGATGAGAAGCTTTCTTGCTTTTTCCTCTCTCACAAGTAGAACAAATGTGATCCTTTCTATATTTGAACTCTAGAAGACCATCAACCAAGTCAAGTCTGGTAAAATCATTTATGGTACCGAAATTAAGATGTGAGAGTCGACGGTGCCATAACCATGACTTTGTGGAAGTTGCTTTGGACATCAGATAAACAGGTGAAGAAGCAGCCATGCTAGAAATGGAGATAGTATACAAATTAGATTCACGTCCTCTTGTGAGCAAATCATCTCCTTCCAGATTTCGCACGTAACATGTCTTGGAATGAAAAGCCACTTCTAAATCACCATCACAAAATTGCCCAACGCTAAAGAGATTATGTCCAAGACCTTCAACATAATATACATGACAAATAGTGATATTTCCCTGTATATAATCGCCATAGCCTGTGTTTGCTGCAAAATTATCATTTCCAAAGCGAACGGTGCCCATGAATTTCTCAATGAAATTTTTCAGCAGTGATCGATCACCCATCATATGCTTTAAACAACCACTGTTAACAATCCACAGAACGATCTGGACTACCTACAACACTAGAAGAACTAACACATGGACAAGTGGGCAATTTGACTACCCATTTCTTAACAAAACCCGATGGTTTCACAATTGAACATTTATTATGAACAATCAGAGTCGTGTTAACAGGAGACCAAACAACATTTTGTTGTGATTCAAACCATTGTTGCCATATGCGACTTGTTCTAATTTTGTTCTGCATGTATATGCTTAAGGAGTTATCTCGCAAATTTCTTTTCTACAGCTTGTTTTACTCAAAATCGGTCAAACATCCATACACGATACAACAAAAACACCTTATGAGCTATTACGCGGTCGAAAACTGAATATTGCATATTTTCATGTGTTTGGCTCATTGTGTTATCCAACAAATGACCGAGATGATCTTGGAAAAATGAAACCAAAAGCAGACATTTGGGTGTTTATTGGTTATTCGGAAACATCGAAAAGGCTTCAAATTTAATAACCGACAGACCAAGAATGATAATGGAGGACTATTCATGTTAAGTTTAGACGAGCACACAAAACTATGGCTTCTAAACTCAAAAGCGACGTGTTTTTAGAGAAAAACCGAACTTCAACGATTCAAACAATATAATTCATCAAAAAACAGAACCCAATGAATACTCCATCCAAAGAAATTTGGAGAATTTGTTGGTTCCAATGGTTAAAGAAAGAATATTATGGAGCAAAGTCTTCTGATATACCCCCATCTATTCCTCTGCACAACCCGACCCAAGTCATGAAGACTCAACCTTCCACATCTTCAATCATTGTTGACACCGCAATGAGGCTCCTCTTGTGTCCACACATTAGAACGAACAAAACTTCTCCTAATCACATTAAAACCGAGTCTGATAATTAATCCAGAAGAAACACTGTTGATGATTTTGATGGACTGCAACAGTTGTTTCCATATAATCCTCGCAAGTCACATGAGTAATTAATCATCTACACCAACGTCTACTAAACCATCAAATGTGGCAGAATTTACATCAAGTACAACCCACAACGTCACAATTTGGACAAAAGATCATCCTCTAGAAAACCAAGTTATTATATGACCCATCCAAAAAAACCTGTCAATGACTACATCACAACGTTACAACATACAGATTCTGCAGTATGCATTCAGATTAACCGTTAGTACAAAGAACCAAAGCATACAAAGAAAATGGCAAGACCACAATAGGATTGAGTCTATCAAGATGAGTTGAATACAATTTGAGAGACTTTAAGTTTGGGCATCTTCGTTCCACGACCAGTAAGAAAGATATATAGCTCTCAAATGGCTTTGGAAAATAAGTGTGATGCTGAAAATATTGTGGTTCGGAACAAACCTCGTCTTGCGGCTGAAAGGATTAAAGCAGGAAGGAAGGCATTGATTTTTGAAGAGTCAATCCATTAATTGCTCCTGTTGGCTACGTCTTGAGGCTGTTCGGAGATGTTATATTCTTATGTTGCTCATAAGAAAATCACTAACTTTTTAAATTGATGTCAAAAACGGCTTTTCCTCAATGGTATTTTTTAAAGAAGAAGCTATGTCAGCCAATCCTGAAGGGTATATTATCTAGAATTTCCCAATCACGTCTGCAGTTGAAAAAAGCTCTATACGGTCATAAGTCAAAGCAAACCTCGTCATGGTATGACAAATTGTCTTCTTTTCTAATTGAACATTAGGGTTCATACATCTAGAAGGTATTATTAGACCCACTTGTTCAAGCAAAACGAAAAAAACATCACCGAGGGAGACATATTACTTGTTCAAGTATATATTGATGACATTAATTTTGGAAAGATCTACAAATCCAGATTTTCTGCAAAACGTATTTTGCAAATCAAATGAAAAATTAATTTTCAAAATGTCAATGATGGGTGAAACTGAAAGGTTCTTTTTTTTTTTTATTTTTTTATTTTTTTTATTTTTTTTTTTTTTTTTTTTTTTTTTTTTTTTTTTTTTTTTGGACTTCAAGTTCATCCACTCTCCCCCGAGCATATTTCATAAGTCAGTCACAATATGCAATTGAATTGTTAAAGAAACATGGTCTGGATGAGTGTGTCTCCATGAGTACATATATGGCAACTAAGAGGCTGGATGCTAATTTACAAGGCACTTCCTATCATGAAATACTGACAAATGCTCTATATCGTCGTATGATAGGAGGGCTTATTACCCCTAACAGCCAATCGAAATCCAGACCTTGTCTTTTGCTACTTTTGTATTGCTCATTATCAGGCACGTCCAAGGACGTCAAACCAAATAACCACCAAAGAGGTAAAACGGATCTTTCGTACCTAGACAGTCCTATAAACATGGGCCTTCGATATCCGAAGGTTCCGATTTAAAACTAATTGCCTATTTCAGATGCGGACCATCAATGCAGGATGTAAAGAATTGAATTTGTAAAGTACAGAAACCGGAGTGAATTGCAATAATTACTAGGAGGAGAAGCTCGAGGAAGAGTTGGATATCAAAGAAACAAGATTGGTACTATGTCCGCGATGACTACTGCTGATTGCTAGAAATATGTTTACCTTGTCTGCATGCTTGTGTTCTGGTTGGCACAAGTAAATATAAAGGATCTATATTGCTGGATGCGTACACAACTCATTTTATTTTTAGACTATAATGGATAAAAAAGCAAATAACAATCGGATTCCCGTGTATCTGTGATTCCAAGAGTCCATTGAAATTCATGCAATCCTTTCCAACATTCTAAGACTAACACAATGACAAAAAAAAAAAAAAAAAAGAAAAAAACACTCCGGTATCATTTTATTAAAAAACATTTGAGAAGGGGTACTTGGAAATTTACCTACCTTTTGTCGGGACAAGAATACCAACATTGCTGATCTATTACTAAGGCGCTTCCAAAAGAACGCTATAGAGTTATCTAGTTTCATTCGCATTGGTATGAGAGTATGACTCCAACTCAGTTGAAAAGCCTGACAAAGTTATCTTCTTGAAAAGTTCATACATAAAAAACATGTAAATAAATTTTTCAAAAACAAAAAAAAATTGACCTATTTTTATAAAATAAAATAAAATAAATAAAATAAATAAATAAAACATAATTTAATAAGATCACATGATTAGATTCATGATTCCAAGTTTTTATAAAAAGCTTTCAAATTGAAAATACGGAATCATGATCTAAGGGGGAGTTCTTAAAATTTTTCATTCACAAACATCATTTTGGGAATAAAATAAAAACAATGATCTCTCATAAAGACTGAATTTGAAAAACGTTACAGTTTCAAGGGGGAGTTTTTATTTAAGCATTTTCATTTTCGGACTAAGTACTTTACATGATTTCATTTCAAGGGGGAGTTTTTTTGACAAAAATTCATTATTCAAGGGGGAGTTTGTGAAAAATTGAAAAACAAATCGAAAATGATAATCACAGGGGCTAAATGTGTCAATTTTCAAAAAAAATTCGGTGGCTATAAAAGGAGGAAAAATTTTCATTTTATTTTTTTCTAATTACCGAATCCTTTGATCGAGTTTGAGAAGAAAATCAACGCAAGTCTTTTTGAGTTCATTACAACGATTTCTACCACTTTTCTTTCTCAAACGTAAGTGGGTGAGAATAATCAAACTGTTAATTGATGATTATGTATTATCGAGTTTAAACTCGGTAATATTGAAGATTACCGAGTTTATGTGTCATCGAGTTTTTGTCAATAATTACACATCAAGTTTGATAATATGCATGAGATTCCAGAAAAAAACGTGATGAATACCTATAAAGGGGATTAACCATTAGTTTAAATTGAAATTCGGATGTGTATGAGGTTTACCGAGTTTGATGTTTATCGAGTTTAATTGACTTCAGGTGGTAATTCGAGAATGATAATATAAAGGATTGAGTTTGGATTGAGTTTGGTTTTTCATATGTCAAAAAGAATCAGTGTTTGTGAAACTCAGTAATAGTCAAAAAATCAAACTCGGAAAGGTCAAAAAGTCAAAATTCAGTAATACTAAAAAGTCAAAATTCAGTGAAAGTACGTTTGTGGAAACGTGAAGGTGTTTTGAGAAAGAAATAATGTTGATGATTCATGCTTATGATGTTTAATGCTTAAATGTCTGTGGAATAACAAGATCAGTTTCTCAAGCGTGGTGAATAATTTTGAAAAAGAAATCAAGTTTTTATGAATTCTGAGCTATGGGTCATATATATCTATTCGTAATTGTTTAAGTGGACTAAGTCATGTCCGGTTTAGGCCGTTTTCTGCAATGAACAGAATGAGGAGTGAGTGACTTAGTGTCCATTCAATTATTGAATTAGATATGTTTGTCTTCATTGTTTAGGATTCATGACAAAAAGTTGAAAGAAAAAGTTTTTGACTTGAATTTGTTAATCCAAATCACTAATTGTTTAAGTGGACAATCATGTCCGCTCGGCCGTATTCTCTGCAATGAACAGAATGAGAAAAGTGACTAGCGTCTATTCAGTTGAGGGTTTGAGATTACCTGATTCTATGTTATCATTATAAAGAAAGTTTTTGTCAAAAGATTTCTAGAAAAAGTTCTCAAAATATGTTATTGTGTTAAAATGATACTCTTTCACAAAACAATTTTAAGAAGTTGAATGATTTCTCTTAATTTTCATAAAAGAGTCTTGATTAAAATCAAAAGAGAAATCCTTATCTTTCTTGAAAGAGTATCATGTCACAAAGAATTTCTTGCCAGGATATTTTAAAACAGACAGAGAGAGCTAAATCCATACGCGAAAAAGCAAATCAAAAGTGTGTTAGAAAAAGAATTGCCAGAATACAAAAAAATGATAAATCAAAAGAAAAATTCGAATAAAGCGTATGACATGTGCTAGAAAAAGCAAGAACGAGCACATGAGAAACAAACTGATCAAAAATATGTTCAAAAAGAATTGCCAGAACATATAAAACAGACAGAGTGGAAAAGACAAAAATGTCAAATGAATTGTTTGTTACCTAACATCTCCATTTCATTCATTCAGTAATCATCAGGGCACAACAACAACATGCAGGTGATGTTCATCCAGACGAACTATGTCCTCCAAACAAAAGATATGATCTTATGGATGCTAATAAGAAGATTGATTTTGAACAAGTGCAATGTCCACCTTAAAGCAAACATCTGACGAATATCATCAAGAATCATCCATTACGATTCAGCATTGCAGCTTCTTCATCAGTACCATGGATCTATATGGGCATACTTTGAAGGAAGACGGATTCAAGTATAGACTCAAGTTTATGCTTGACAAGAAAGAGCTTTCTCTTACCATGGATGATTCAGAACAATCTTTCACCTACCACAAGCAACTGACAATAATCATGATAGTTTCGTGCCACCACCATTATTTTTAGACATGGTTCCATTTTACAAAAAAGAATTGGGATTTACAATGGAGCTGAAGACATCATCAAGCTTTAAGACAAAGTTGGAATGAAGATTCCAGCTTGGATGATCTCAGAAGAAATGAAGCATACGGAGCATTATCGGATGTATGCGGAGGTGTTTGGGATAGATGTTCCTCTGACTCAGTCACAACCGACTGAGTCTACCCAAGGAACGCATAGGATAACTAGCGCCCCTAGGTCACCTAACCCAGATAAGGAAGCCGCAGAGTCAAGTGCTCCAAGATGATCAACTATGATTCGTCTTTGTATTCCTGAAAGGAGATCCACACGTCTTACACCACCAGCTCCAGTGCCAACTGTTGACAAAGCAGGTGAGATGATTTTACAAGATACATTACAAGTTAGTCTTGTTGAGCATAAAAGGCGTAAGGAGCAGGAAGCAAGAGAAAATGTGGCACTGGTTGATGAGCACTTGGCATCTGAAGAAATTGAAAAGATGGTGGATGGACAAGAGAATATTGTTGATGATAGTTCAATCCCTATGAATGATGAACCAAATATTCCCGGCACTAGGATAGAGCCCAGGAGTAATAAGGAAAGTCCAGAGGTGGAGATTACTAAAGATAAAGAGGTGGATATTACTAACGTTGTTATACCAGTGAATGTAAATGATGAAGATGAATAAATAACTGATGAGGTGTATGAATTAAAGAGAAGGGAGAAAGGGAAGATTGTAGAGGAGACTAGGAGTTCACCAATCCCCACAACAATTAGATCTCCTAAGATTCATACTAATCTCGTATCTTCGGATATCGAGAAACTCTAGAAATTGACGGATACTCATACTACATCATCATCAAGTTGACCTCACACAAAGTTATCTA
>BQNB010101069.1:2994-24561 GCA_026074375.1 Tanacetum coccineum | reverse complement strand
TTGAAAGTGTTACAAGCTGAAAGTAAAAACTGTAAATAACTGAAAATAAGCTAAGTTAAATTAAAAACTAAAAACTAGATGCCTCAAAGGCTTACAAGAAGCTCTATTTATATCCGAAGTCTTGGACTTGCAGCTTGTGCTTCTTTGTAGAGATAAAACCAAGTGTGCTAGTTGTGTGAGGTGAATCTAGAGCAAATCCCAGCCTTTGATTTCTTTTGAGCTTCTTTGGAGACAATCTCAGCCATCGAAGTGCTTTGGGAATGGAGAGGGATTGCCAACATGGACTTTATAAAGCTGGGGGGGAATAGTAGGGTGGATGAAATGATTTGGTAGGATGTTGAGTGATTTTGCAGGAGAAGTATGGGAGCAAAACAGGGTGCTGGCTGGTTTTGGTATTGGCGGGAAGAGGTTTATACAAGTTGGGTTGTGACAGAGGGAGGTTGAAGATGATTAAGGGTATGTTTGGTTTGTGTACAAGAAAAGCCCCTCCACATCTTTCTTCTTTTCATTCTCTTTTTCCCCTTTCTTTCTTTTATAAATGAAGTTTCCCAAATTGGCATAATCAGCCCCTGTGGTTTATATAATAATATAACTTAGGGGTTTGGCATTTTTGACCCCTCAAGTTATATTTTTCTTTGCTTTTTCTTCTCGGAGTTGACTTGACTTTGATTGGGCTTCGTCTTCACACACTTTTCCATCCCGTGTCCGGTTTTGTCGCTTTTTGCTTGGTTTTTCGTCTTTTTGTGAGATATCCGTTCCTGCACAACACAATTAGCAAAACAAGCATATATTTGGCATTTTGAGTCCGTTTTTGGTTATTTTAGCTCGTTTTTAAAGGTAAAAGGTATGTGTAATTAAGCACATACCAGTAGTTTACATTTTTAGGGATTAAATTTTGTTTACTTGTTTAATTGTCATTACTTGTTGCTTCTTATTTAGTAGTGGTAGCTCATCCAAAATATCTTTGCTTCATTCAAATCAGAATCCGAACTAGAACGTGGTTTCAATTTCACTAGTCGTTGGGGAAACGACCCGGGTGATCATACTTAATTTCACAACAATCTGAGTCATAATGTGGTTAGGTAGGAATCAATCCTATGATCCAACCAGTAACCATGGAGATCTACCCAAGGCAATCCAAAAGGTTAGAAATAGCAGTCCTTAGGTATGATTGGAGATGAATGTATATGGGAATAATGTCGACTAAGATTGAGTTAACACTGGAACAATCACAACAAGGTGTTAGTAATGACGTCTTGGTAAGCATTGAAGGCGTTGAAGAATTAAAAAGAAATGTATGGATAAAGGGTGTAAACAAAGAAGCCCTCCACACAACTTAAGGCAGAAACCGGGTCAATACACTATGATGTATAGAAAGTCACAATTTGATTGCTGACAAGACAAACCAATCATGGACCCAGTGATGCAATGCACAACCCTTCTCAGCCATTTGGGTTTCTCTCAACAGAAACTTGTCTCATTTGTCACGGAGATACACACGTTATCTATTGACATCTCACTCCGAGATTGTTGATATTGAATAGGTGGCAATATGCTCCAGCCTCCGAGTACTAAAACCAAAATGCACTAATCGAGTCTAGAGCCAAGAGAGTCAATAAATAATCTCATTAGGACACATTTCATTTAAACACCATGTTGACATCACACACAATTCACAAGCAGTTATCAAGAGTCCATACGCAATATCATTGTGATATTGTTGCCCATAACATCCGAGTGATACTAATGTAATCACAATGAAGATGAAATCATGCTTGTAGCCAGTATACAAAACACAGCTCTTGGTAGGTGACATGCGAGATTCTATATTAATAAAACTTGTGACAACTGTATATCGAATTGGTCCACTAAATGAATTGACGGTGTTGATGAATTTTGAATAAAAACAAGACACTCACGATGTGTTGACAAAAACCTTTAAACAACGAGTGACACGGTCTATTGATTTTCACATCAATTTTCTCGTTAATCACTAACGTAAACCGTGCAGGTCAAAAACGGTGGTTTAAACAGGCAACCACAATCCCATTAGAAATGCACAAATCTACGAAGACATACTATCTAAAAGCTCAAGATTTAAAGAGACAAAGACTTCCACGAACAAATCTGAAATAACTTTCAAGATAAAGTCAATAATAATGAGTCATGTTGGGCAAAGACATAAGATCGCAAGATGGCAAAAGACGATAAAGACCAATGACAAAAAGGCTCCAAAGTCAAGATTGCAAAGCATGAAGGAACAAAACAACAACAAAGAACAAAGAAAAAGAAAAGACCAAGAACACTCGACATAAACAACAAAAGCAATCTCACTAATCTCATTAAGGAGTGTCATCAATGTAACTCACTTCGGCGCGGAGATTGTTATCCTAAATTTTATTGGTAATAAAGGAAGCTCGTTCCCGTGTTCAAGACCTCACTTCGGGGGCGATTGTTATCCTCAATCTATTGAGTCGAACAAGGAAGTTCGGTCACTCTACAATGGAGCTTCGGTCTTTAATTAGTTAATGTTGTAATAGGATAATATCGAGAATCGGGCTCGATAGATAATCTAATATTGTATATGTTTTGGGTTTAATCCCAAGCAAAACCCGAGCCCGGGTCCTAGTTAAATATCTCGCGCGTCACTTTTAAGTGTCGGGGTATATAAGGAACTTTTCCACATGGAAAAGTAAGTTGTTCAAAATATCTAATAATATCTTTTCTCTTTTCTCTCTCAATTCTCTCTCTAGTTTCTCTCTTTAGAACAGCTCTCTCTTTCTCATTTCTAGTTCTTATTTCGTGATCGATTGTATGAAGTGAAGTGTTATCGGGATCCTACAAACACAACAAACCCTTATGCAACCGTAAGCAGGTTAGATATCTTTGTTCCACTGAAATTAGATCATCAAAAGTTATATGGATAAATGATCAGAAAAATTAAGCAATCCCATACATTATCGAAATAAGCTAAAAAAAAGTACAACAAATGTTGTTTTAAGCGAGTGACCCGCAACTGACGAGGGTCCAAGAAACAGCGAAAAAAATGTCCCAGGTACTAACTCTTAGATATGTATAAGTGTATGTTAAGTAGAACAATTAGTAGAACATTATAACAATTAGGTTTCAGGGCTGTTTGGATTGGAACCAAACATCCATTATCAAAGGTTAAAATACACAAATTTGACCCCTAATTGTTTTTTATATTGCTAATACTCTCTTAGGCCTAGATTAGATTATTTCTATCTTATTTAATTTTGTTAGGGAAGCATATCTTGTTGTACCATTTCTCTGATAGAAATTAATATTAATTGTTTGCTTTGATTGTTTTTGGTAGGACATAGAGATGGATACTATCGATTTATGCTGTTAAAATGACAGCGGGGATGCATGAACAGATTACCCATCAACTCGGAATGTTGGGGAACCAAAAGTGGCTGATAAGAAGATAGCAAACACTGTGGCTTTGTTTATTTCATCACCAATGATGCTTAGATACCTTCAGCTTCTTGATATGCAGATCACCTGGAAACTGCTCAGAAACATGTTATCTACGAGTGAAAGTATCACACAAAAGACCTTGGAGAAAGTACCACAACCAAAGAGGCTACTGATGGTGTCAAATCTGCACTTCAGTAACTCATCCAATTTTTACATGTATGATTGTTTTTTCACTTTGATCCTTGAAATTGCAAAATACCCTGTATCTAAACTCTCCTACTACGCACTTATCATAACTTTCATACTAACCACATCGCACATTTTGGAAAATGTTGCAAGTATGTATGCGTATGTATGTGGTTTCATTAAACTTTGCCAATGTTGCCTTGCATTTATCAAAACCGGGATGTGATACTTTGCCATAAAGAAAATGCACAACTCGAAAACAAAATTTTCTAACGATAACTAGCTTGACAACACATAAACGGATCGCGTATGCAAACACCTCGCTGCAAAGCGCGGGTTTTAAACCTCGTATGTATAATAGATCAAGTATATTTGCATTAAAAGGGTGTAGTGCTCTAAGCAAGTTTATAAATGAATAAAAAATAATTTAAGAAAATATTATTTTCTTATAAATATAGCTTTTATGTATTTTTATAGTAATAAATTTATATTTAATGATCTTCATGTTTTGATAATAACAAATATAATGTCATACTACGTAAAAGTTTACGTAAACAAGTTATTTAGTCGAAAGTTTACTTGACGATGACAAATCACTTAAGGTATGAATATGACATTATTAAACATAGTTAATGATCAAAGAAAAATATTATCATTTGCATAAACCTTTCCTAATCAAATGATTTAAGTTAACACATGATTAATTATAAGCTAGTTATATTAATCATGTAAGACAAAATAAGATTAACCATAAGTGGAAACAATCTTTCCAAATCTTCTCAAATCTAGAAAATCTTTCCTTATTGGTGATAAGAAATATTTTGTTCTAGAAGAATCTAATAAACAAGTTTTATTAAGTATAAAACAATATTTTGTATAGATTTGGGGTTAATCACAAAATGACAAATGCTGTCCCAGCTCCACCAACGGATCCACCAAATACACGGACGGATCCAGCATATGGTGGATCCGTGAGTCGCACGGACCAGCTGTCTGGGACAGATTTGATTTCAAATTGTTGGCTATAAATAGCAACCTTAAGTCTTCATTTTAGACAACTCTTGACAAATATTTTTTTCACACATCTTTCATCTTTTATATTCTTTGATCATTATACTTGTTACATAATCCATTACAAGTGATCAACTCATTTCACTCTTTAGTGAAGAACACTTTCGAAGACATCAAGCTTCAAGTGTTAATAGTTTAGTTGTGTCATCACTATTGTGATAATCATTGATCTTGTATATCTTGTGTTCTGTGTTGTGTATATCATATGTGTATGATAAGTTAGTATTTAGGCCATAAAATACATAGTGTGTTAGATTGGTTCTATCTCGAAGTAGAACTCGGTATTTAGCTTAGTACCGGAAAAAGTGTAAGCGACGTGTATGATTTTCTCCGCCTAAAGGGAGCTTGTTGACATAGTGAAGATAACTCTCAAGTTGGGTACTTGGGGAGTGGAGTAGGGCGAAGAGGAGCTTCATAGCCGAACCACTATAAATCATTGTGTCATCGGTTTGATCTTTCTCATCTTTACTTGTTTATACTTCGTAGATTACTTATTTACTTATTGCATCGCTATCATATATACTTGTGTATATCTCTTGATTTCACATAAGTCGACAATCTAAGTTTTATTTTAAAACGGTAAAAACTATTCAACCTCCCTTCTAGTTTCCACAATTGGTATCAGAAGCCAAGGTCACCTAAGATCTTTAACGTATATTGTACATTAAAGCTTGAATCGATCTATGGATTCAGATAAATATCTAGAAGAGAAATCTATGCAAAGACCACCACTTTTTGAAAGTGATCATTTTATATATTGGAAAAATAGATTTGAAACTTATGTGAAAGTAAAAGATTTAGATCTTTGGCATATTATCTTGAATGGTGATTTTCCACCGCTTGCCAAAAATAAAGTTACCCAAATTTTAGAGGTTGTTTGTTTTGAAGAACAATTCGGCGATCTTAAAAAGAAACTTGCTAAAAATAATGAAGCTAAAATGGTTCTTTATAATGCTTTACCTAAAAAGGAATACAAAAGAATTTTTATGTGTAAAACGGCTAAAGAAATTTGCCAATCATTGTTAATCACACATCAAGGTAATAGTTAAGTAAAGGATAATAAAATTGATCTTATTTTTCAACAATATGAACAATTTTCTATCCTTGAAGAAGAATCTATTGATAGCGGGTTTGCTACATTTAACACTTATTACTAGATTTAACACTATGGCCGTAAGGTGTAACACCCCTAAAATCACAACAACGCAGCGGAATACCACTTGGGGTGCTACTTCATAGCATAAAGTACAAGTTACAGAAAACGACTCTAAGTGAGACGTTTTGAAAAGTCAACCATTCAATAATTTTAATAAAATATCAGAGTTACAACAGGTCCCACTTGTAATGTATTAGAAAACATTGTCAAAACGTTTATTTAATGGTACTCAAATTGTAAAGACTTTGAAAATATATTTGTATCCGCACGACTCGAATGCTCCCAATGCTCAACTAGCAATATAATAACCTGAGAAAATACATGCAAAAACGTCAACAATAATGTTGATGAATTCATAGGTTTAAGTAAAAGCAGTATTGAAATAATTCAAGAAATATTTCAGTAAGAAAAGAAGCGTTACAATATTTTAAAAGAATTGTTTCTGAAATCCAAGTAGTGATTCAATAGATCAAGTAATGCTCCGTAGTGGACCACAAGGTTCAAGTAGTGTAGACAAGAGAAACAAATTCACCAAGTCCAAAAAGTAATATATATTATTGCACTAAGCTCATGACCCCGAAACCTTAACTGGTAATGCAATCAATGCAAAATGTCTGCCCCAAAAAAATGTAGGGTGTTTTGCCAAACACCCCAAAGAATACCTCAAATGTTAAATGCGTTAATGGTTATCTAGAAACCACAACCCAGAAAGGGGATTGTCAGTCCCGATAGGTCTATCCACAACATTCACGCTTACTACAATAGCAATTAACGGTTCATGATAGAAAGGGGACTTAGATGGCAGTGTGGTAACTTAGGCAATAATATTCAGGCAAATATCTGGATAGCATACAATTTGAAAGCACTTGTGTCCAAGTAAAACAATTAATGTATTCAAAACTTATGGTTTTCATATATAGGAATTTAATGATCTCTGATGACATATAGTCCAACCTCGGGTCATGCACCCGACCCACGAATAGTACTTATACCCAAGCCCATGACATATGGGCTATCACGACGAGGATTTAGGCCCATGAGGCCCAACTAGCGCACACGTGCGCAAGCTTAAGTAGTAGAAATCAATAAGTTTACTTAGTAAAACGAGCATGTATTCTCACCCCGAAAACAGTTTATGAAAACCATTAAAAAGAAAAGGTGGGGCTATGATTTCATCGAGAATAGAAGAAGTGATCTAGAAATCCAAACAAGATAGAAACGAAAGCCGACAATCAACCGCGACCTTTTAATAAATATAATATGCGACTGATACTTGAGCTATATAAAATATGCAAATCATCGAAATATAACATGTACATATATAAAGAACGTGCATAAAAATTAAGACTTAGGAATCCATAAGACAACACCACTTAATGTTTCTATAAGTTTACACTTTTTCTGAAAATTATAACGTTATAGCTAGATGATCGGCTCACCTAAAGTAACGCTAAATGGTCGACCTAGTCGATCTCCCTCCATATTAAGTTACCCTTATATGTTATTTAACTACTATAGCTCACCCATAAACCATAGCCAATGTAATCCTTTTATGAAAGACATACTAACGTCACTTGTTCTAAAATAGGGTCTGCTGGACTTATCAAAAGTTTGGCTACAGCAGACCACTCAAAACATTTTATAAAAATCTGAAAAAATTATGTAGGTCACACATATTATGGACAACCTCCGGTTTAAAATTCATAGAAAAATATTTAGTTTTGACCCGCCTGCACAGCACTTCTTTACAACTGAGTTTCTGGACAGCAAACACTGTTTTGACACTTAATCTTGTAAACCCCATTTGACCCACTTTTAAGCATTGAAAATCGTAGAGGCCTAGTTCATTGGAAAGTAGACTCGAAGCACTTAATCATAGGGTCATGGAAATCTAGAAAAGCTATTGGTATGGCCAAGTTATACTACTTGCAAGATGAACTAAAATTCTGCACAAAAAGAACGTGCGCAGAATTTTGCCGAAACAATTTCCCAACTTCAAATCGCCATATCTTTTTCGTTTTTAAGAGTTGAAAGCTTAAATTTTTACCACACGTTCATTATAACGACCACCACCACACTAATCTCTTAAATCTCAATTTATAACAACGCTCATATCGCTGAATCAAGCCTAAAATTCTGATCTAAAAAGGGTTCCAAAACCCTTACAAATCTTCAATTTTTCGCTTCAATTCGCTTCCAACATATCAAACTAACCTATAATTATTACTAAACCTATTTGATCATCCTTAAACATTTATAAATCAAGAACTAACTTTATCACAATTTCCATGGATTCCTAATTACAAATTTAACATGCATGCTTATATATGTGAAACCAAATCAAAAGAGAAAATAAAAGACTTACAATACCAATGCAATGTAAGAAAAATCAAGGCAATCAAACCCTCCTTGGTTTGATTCTTGGCCGAAACCCTCACAACCAAAACAATAACCCTAACTTGATTTTTTTATACCAAATCTTGTTTACACAATTAAAATCAACTCCTTGATATACTAATTGGTCTTAATTTGATCAAAACCCTTAAAAATTAAAAATCATAAAAATTCATAACTTCTTGAAAATCATGTATGGGGGTTTATTGGTGTTATGGAATGATTAGGGATTAGTTTAGGATTTATTTAAGGTTGGATGGGAGTGATTTGGAAGAATTAAAGTGATGGTTTTGGTGGGTTTTTGGTGTGTGTCGTCGAACAAAGTGAAGAGAAAAGAGAGACCGATTTTTTTATATAACTGATGGTGTATGTGTTTTAAAAGGAAGGTGAATCTATTTATATGAACCAAGTCCTAGTTTATATCAAATTATATAAAAAATATGGAGGTAATAAGGAGGTGTTTTTTTTAGTTTAGTAGGGGAAAAATATAATAAGGGGGTGTTTGTTTTCTAGTTTAATGGAGCCTAAAACAATTAAAGAAGGTGTTTGGTTTATATGTTATGTTTATAAATTATATTTTTTTTTCTAAAACATTTATACCACAATATTTGTTTTTTTTAAAACACGTAGTTAAAATATTAAAAATTGTAAAAACGCTATTTTGACGCGGTTTCGGCAACGCGGATAAAATTCAAAAAGTATTAAAATGAAAAAATAAATAATAAGCTCTCGAAGCTAAAATACGGAATTATTGATTTATCAAACGTTAAAATGGATAAATATTCAAGGCGCGGTCCATAACTATCTAAAACGACGATTTTCGTTAGAACGGCTAAAAATAAAAAAATAATAAATTCCATAAAAATTAGAAATAGAATTAAGGCTCGGTTAAAATATTGACCGTAAAATACGAGATGCTACAGTCTTCCCACCTTAAGGGAGCGCCGTCCCGGTGCTCTATTCGACTTATCTCCATAGGGTTTGCGACGGTTGATACACATTCGGAAAATCCATATAACAAACTACGAGTCTAAAGAAGTTCAAATAGTCATTTGTATAAAAGTAATAATGATAGCGATTAGAGGAGTAAAAACAATGAATGATTCGTACGGACAAACGCACGCTATGTCGGATACACATAAGCCCACTCATTCACAATTCGTCACTTACATAAAGAGGCGTCCCAATCCATGTAAGTGAAGAATTATGAACTTATGGTTCGGCGGTTTATAATTTCCTTATTCAAATGAAGAAGCGTCCTACTTCATTTCAATAAGATGATTATAAATCATCCTACTTAAGTATGGCCGACACAAAACACAATATCAAAACAAGACCAAAAGCTACATTAAGTAAAAAGGAGTGTCTTCTTGACGGCATGATTCTTCAAAATCATAACAAGTAACGAGAAGAATAATAAGACGTTAGTCAATCGCGTTCCAAAGTCAAGTGCCAAAAGACGGCACGATCCTAGGTGATAAGATAAAGTCGTACTCCCATCAACTGGAAGATTTCAGAATGATGGATTACAAAAACAACATACGCGATTCAAAAGCATAAGAAGAGTATTCGAACTCGGAGTCGAACGACAAGATAACTAATGGATTTGACAAAGTACACCGAATGTCAAAATCGTCAAACGGAAATAAAGTAGCGTAAATGCTTCAGAGATCACCGCATCGCTCATAAAATATTGAAGAAAAATAACTTATTAAAACGTATCATAGTGCTATACACATATGTAGTAATTAATATCACATAATGATTCCGTCCTCGCTCGACTTAATGGACCTTTGTCTCAAAATCCGTAATAGGTATAAACATGAGGTTTTCGCCTCAAACAAGTCATCAGACTCTAGTTTACTGAGATTATAAGAGATTCAATTCAAAATATTCAGATCCTAAGTGAAATTATCATTTTACCCTCATATGCCAAATCTGATTATTTAAAACGTTTTCTTACTCCACCATTTTTAGCATAATTCCCATTTTATAACTCCGTTTGACCCAAAACGAAAGCCCATATTTAAGTTTATCTAATTCCTACAGGTTTGGCTTAAAAAATGAGGTACTTAATATAAAAACATCTGGACATAATTTCATTTGAAAATCTGGGTACAATTTCTAGTTAGTTTCGCTATTTTGGTCGTTACTCATTCATCCGGAATGATTAAGGCTCTATCCAAAGAACCACATGGTCCTTATATGTTGTACCCTTCACCCATGTAAAAACCTAGTAGCCTCCAAGACAAATAGAATTAGTTATAAGCCTAACTATCTGCATTACAAATTCTGGGTACACACTAAGTTTGTTTCCACACTTTTGGTTATATCACGACCATCCGAAAGAATTGGCGTTCCATCCAACTCGCCACTAGGACCTGAGATATTAACCTATTCATTCATGTAAATAAACAGCAGGATTTAAGCCAAAAATTATTCCATTATATCACAAACTATCTGCATAACTAGATTCAATGACCCATTTTGACTAGTTTCACTAATTTGGGCGTAACTAACTCATCTGGAGGAGTTACGACTCCATCCTAAACCCCACATACACCTTGTATGTTGACTTACCCAACAAGGTAATATGGTCACAGACCTCAAGCTAAAAATTTATTTGACTTTACACTAACTTTACTCGAAAGTTCCAAAAATAAACGAAAGTAACCTTAAATAGTCAACACTTATATGAATTACTCTTACACGCATATATATATATAGGATTAGACGTGGAGGGAGGAAATCATAACCAAGTATTATATACTAATTATTAGTGTAATAACAATAGGGATGCAAAAGAGAGCATATAAGTTACCAGGAGCAAGCGAGCGCGGATATCGGAAAATGGTGAAAGACTCTTAAAAGTTTTCAAAAAACGATTATAGTTTAGGTTTTGAGAACAACCTAGTTCTCTATAACCAGTGCTCTGATACCACTCTGTAACACCCCTAAAATCACAACAACGCAGCGGAATACCACTTGGGGTGCTACTTCATAGCATAAAAATACAATTTACAAAAAACGACTCTAAGTGAGACGTTTTAAAAAGTCAACCATTCAATAATTTTTTATAAAATATCAAACTTACAACAGGTCCTACTTGTAATGTATTAGAAAACATTATCAAAACGTTTATTTACTGGTACTCAACTTGTAAAGCCTTTAAAAATATACTTGTATCCGCGCTACTCGAATGCTCCCAATGCTCAGCTAGCAATATAATAACCTGAGAAAATACATGCAAAAACGTCAACAATAATTTTGTGATTCATAGTTTAATTAAAGCAGTATTGAAAATAATTCAAGAAATAATTTCATAAGAAGTATGGTTTATAATAATTTTCAAGTATTTATTCCTGAGATCCAAGTAGTGATTCAGTAGATCAAGTAATGCTCCGTAGTGGACCACAAGGTTCAAGTAGTGTAGACAAGAGAAACAAATTCACCAAGTCCAAAAAGTAATATATATTATTGCACTAAGCTCATGACCCCGAAACCTTAACTGGTAATGCAATCAATGCAAAATGTCTGCCCCAAAAAAATGTAGGGTGTTCTGCCAAACACCCCAAAGAATACCTCAAATGTTAAATGCGTCAATGGTTATCTAGAAACCACAGCCCAGACGGGGATTGTCAGTCCCGATAGATCTATCCACAACATTCACGCTTACTACAATAGCAATTAACGGTTCATGATAGAAAGGGGACTTAGATGGCAGTGTGGTAACTTAGGCAATAATATTCAGGCAAATATCTGGATAGCATACAATTTGAAAGCACTTGTGTCCAAGTAAAACAATTAATGTATTCAAAACTTACGGTTTTCATATATAGGAATTTAATGATCTCAAATCATGTAGTAAACAAATCAAGCTTTAATCGGTTCATAAGAAAACAACGATGTATCACACATGTTTTGGAAGTAATGTAATAAGCAAGTAAAAGCTTTTGTAAAGATAGTCACGTAACGCTTAAGTAGTAGAAATCAATAAGTTTACTTAGTAAAACGAGCATGTATTCTCACCCCGAAAACAGTGTATAAAAACCATTAAAAAGAAAGGGTGGGGCTATGAACTAACCGAGAATAGAAGAAGTGATCTAGAAATTCAAACAAGATAGAAACGAATGCCGACAATCAACCGCGACCTATTAATAAATATAATATGCGATTGATACTCGAGCTATATAAAATATGCAACTCATCGAAATATAACATGTACATATATATATAGAACGTGCATAAAAATTGATACTTAGGAATCCATAAGACAACACCACTTAATGTTTCTATAAGTTTACACTTTTTCTGAAAATTGTAACGTTTTAGCTAGATGATCGGCTCACCTAAAGTAACGCTAAATGGTCGAACTATTCGATCTCCCTCCATATTAAGTTACCCTTATATGTTATTTAACTACTATAGCTCACCCATAAACCATAGCCAATGTAATCCTTTTATGAAAGACATATTAACGTCACTTGTTCTAAAACAGGGTCTGCTGGACTTATCAAAAGTTTGGATACAGCAGACCACTCAAAACATTTTATAAAAATCTAAAAAAAATTCATTAGGTCACACATATTATGGACAACCTCCGGTTTAAATTTCGTAGAAAAATATTATGTTTTGACCCGCCTGCACAGCACTTCTTTACAACTGAGTTTCTGGATAGCAAACACTGTTTTGACACTTAATCATGTAAACCCCATTTGACCCACTTTTAAACATTGAAAATCGTTAAGGCCTAGTTCGTTGGAAAGTAGACTCGAAGCACTTAATCATAGGGTCCTTAAAATCTAGAAAAGCTATTGGCATGGACAAGTTACACTATTCGCAAGATGAACTAAAATTCTGCACAAAAAGAACATGCGCAAAATTTTGCCGAAACAATTTCCCAACTTCAAATCGTCATATCTTTTTCGTTTTTATGAGTTGAAAGCTCAAATTTTTACCACACGTTCATTATAACGACCACCACCACACTAATCTCTTAAATATCAATTTACAACAACGCTTATCTCGCTGAATCAAGCCTAAAATTCTGATCTAAAGAAGGGTTCCAAAACCCTCACAAATCTTTAATTTTTCGTTTCAATTCGCTTTCAACACATTCAAACTAACATATAATTATTACTAAACCTATTTGATCATCCTCAAACATTTATAAATCAAGAACTAACTTTATCATAATTTCTATGGATTCCTAATTACAAATTTAACACGCATGCTTATATATGTGAAACCAAATCAAAAAGGAAAATAAAAGACTTACAATACCAATGCAATGTAAGAAAAATCAAGGCAATCAAACCCTCTTTGGTTTGATTCTTGGCCGAAACCCTCACAACCAAAACAATAACCCTAACTTGATTTTTCTTATACCAAATCTTGTTTACACAATTAAAATCAACTCCTTGATATACCAATTGGTCTTAATTTGATCAAAACCCTTAAAAATTAAAAATCATAAAAATCCATAACTTCTTGAAAATCATGTATGGGGGTTTATTGGTGTTATGGAATGATTAGGGATTAGTTTAGGATTGATTTAAGGTTGAATGGGAGTGATTTGGAAGAAATAAAGTGATGGTTTTGGTAGGTTTTTGGTGTGTGTCGTCGAACACAGTGATGAGAAATGAGAGACCGGTTTTTTTATATAACTGATGGTGTATGTGTTTTAAAAGGAAGGTGAATCTATTTATATGAACCAAGTCCTAGTTTATATCGACTTATATAAAAAATATGGAGGTAATAAGGAGGTGTTTGTTTTTGAGTTTAGTAGGAGAAAAATATAATAAGGGGGTGTTTGTTTTCTAGTTTAATGGAGCCTAAAACAATTAAAGAGGGTGTTTGGTTTATATGTTATGTTTAAAAACACGTAGTTAAAATATTAAAAATTATAAAAACACTATTTTGACGCGGTTTCGACCAACGCGGATAAAAGTCAAAAAGTATTAAAATGAAAAAAATAATAATAATAAGCTCTCGAAGCTAAAATACGGAATTATTGATTTCTCAAACGTTAAAATGGATAAATATTCTAAGCGCGATCCGTAACTAGCTAAAACGACGATTTTCGTTAGAACGGCTAAAAATAAAAAAATAATAAATTCCATAAAAATTAGAAATAGAATTAAGGATCGGTTAAAATATTGACCGTAAAATACGAGATGCTACATAAGGAACTTTAAAAAGTTCTTTAGAAGAAAGGGTAAATTTATTAGGCAACCAAGAGAAGAAAAGAAGTCATTCCGACAAAGGGATGAGAAGAAAGGGAAGTGTGACCGAAAATGCTTTAGATGCGGTGATCCAAATCATCTCATTGGTGATTGTCCAAAACCAACTCGCAACAAAGATCAAAAGGCCTTCATTGGAGGTTCTTGGAGCGATAGCAAAAATGATGCCGAAGACAAAACTAACGTTGAAACTTGTCTCATGGCTAAATCGTCAAATGAGGTAACTCTTAACTCTTCTTATTATAGTGATAACGCATCTTCTCTTGATAATAATACTATGCAAATAGAGTATGATAGCTTATGTGAAATTAGCCTAAAAATCATTAACAAGAATAAAACTTTGAAAACTTAAAGAGATCTTTTAGAAAAGGAAGTTTTAGAATTAAACGAGAAAATTAAGAAACTTAAGAGAAGTAAAGAAATTGATATTGCGTGTAAGTCATGTCAAGAACTTAAATTGGAAAACGCTAAACTTAAGTAAACTTAAGTTAAGTTTGTAAAATTTGATAAAAGCGCTAATTCACTACAAGAAATGTTAAATAATCAAAAGTCATCTAGTTGTAAAATAGGTCTAGGATTTGATAGTAGTAAAGCGTCAACAAGTGGAACTAAACTTATGAGTTTTGTTGGATCGTCCGCTGAAAAAGCAACAGACGGATCCACCATAAAGGTGCACGGATCCACCTTACCAGGATCCGTGAATTGCACCGATGGTGAAAAATTGACAGAACACGTTTTTAGTCCACCTATGTCTTCTAGATCAAATTTTGTTATTACTAGAAAGAAACTAATACCTAATAGAATTGATGAGTCAAAGAAACTATCTTTAAAACCATCACTTAAAAGTGGTATAGGTTATGTCAAAACCGAGTCTAGATCAAAAACACCTCCGCCTAGGAGAAATATTTCTTCTCAACCAAGATACAACACACCTCAACCTAGAAGAAACTTTAGAGAACCAATTCATCAAAATTTCTATCCTATGAATTGGAACAGACGTAAAACTTGTATTTTACTTTTTCCTTCGAGTCGGGCATTTCTAGTGGGTATATCTTTGAAAAATGGTGCAATTAACTTTTTAAAAATATTAAAATTGGTTATTTTTTGAAATGGGGAGGAAACTAATTCGCTTTCAAACAAAACCGAGTCAATTATACATTGTTGTATCTAATACACAAAACGACGACAAGTACTTTTATGTGTTATGCTATATGATTATGTGCACTTCTTTGTGTCTTAATTTTGTTAGTTGAAATTATTAAATGATCATTGCTATTTGCAATTAAGCTAATTGAATATCTAAGCACATGTGCCATGTATACTATTCGTTTGTAGCTAGTTTTCCGGATTATGCCTAACTAGAACTTGTGCTAGATTTCTTGCATTAAGATTGTGAAATTATTCTTGCCTTACATATAGAAAAAGATCTCTTTGTTTGCAAATGTTACATCAACATCTTGTAAACCTTATTAAACATACTAACTCACTTAGGTCATCATTTTAAATGTCCTCACACTTAATACCAGTCTTAGGATTAATGGAACACACTATTAAAATATTTATTTATTTTCTTTTAAATGAGTGTTTGTAAGGGTCAGAAAGGATCTCGATTATATATCGATTCATTATTCAATTTATGATTGATATATTTATCGAATATAATTGAAATGGGGTTTTTGTGTTCATGAACATGTGAAAATTAGATTCTTATTTGTTTAAGTTTCATGACTATATCACTATATATGTAACAAAAAGATATTATCTTGGGATCTACATACTCCAATCCACACTTAATTGATATGAAATTGATTACATCCTTTTCTTAGATGAAAAGAATATGCATCGGTTTCATAACTCACTCTTGTGTTATGTTGTCTTATTGAGGGTCTAATTGTCCATTGTTGTGGTCCAAATATTATACCAATTTTATGATCAATACATGAATAAAATTCAAATGAAGAAGATTGACGACTTGGATGTTTCGTCCGAAATATTCAAGCAATTTACATTGCAATGCAATTGGTAAATGTGTCATTTCCAAAAAACTCAAACACGAGCAAACTAACAACATGTGTAAACTTTGCTCATACTACTTAAAAGCACAACACAAATCTTAAATTCATATTTAGCTAAACTCTGAAATAATAATAATAATATGCGTGTTCATTCACCTAGGATAACATGATGGAAAACATTATGTTTAAAGACTTCATGCACCTATCGTATTAAACGATTAACAAAGGATAATATATATCCTAAGTATTTTAGTTTCTTCGTGGCATGAATGGTTGTGTTACAAGATAATTACATTAATATTTATTTGAAATTATATAAATTATTAGAATTGAATAATTAAATATCATAAATCAACATATCACAATATGTGTCAATGCATAAACAAGTAAAAATACATTTATTTAAATACTTATTTAATTATGGTATTTAACATTGATAAGAATAATAATTTTATAAAAGCGTATTTTTAAAAAAAATATGTCTCTTTTGAATCATTATTAAAGAATCACAAACTCAATTAAGATAAATAACCTTGATGAGATTCATTTCACAAGACATGCAAATGAGCATTATTAAAACACTCTCGATAACATATTTTCATTGTCACAAATAAGCACATCTCCTGGCTTTTAAAAAACCAAACACGTTAAATAGTACATGTGACAACTATACCCATGTAAGATGACTAAATATAAGACATCCATTAAATCAAGCAATATGTAATCGAAATCAAACAACCTATAGATCTTGAACAAAAGATTAAAACATCTTGCTTACGCTTCTCTAAGAATTCCACACATCTTGATTAGGATTATGCGAACCAGAATTAAAGCATGTTAGTTCATGTTAGGACCTCTATGAAAGATTAATACAAAGTTGTATCTTTGCTTACACTTCATTAGGGCAAAATATAAGATTCTATTTGGTCTAACATGAGTATTGAACTACTAGAGGAATCTATTAATAGAATACATTTTGACCTAAACGGTTGAATGCTTCTAAGAGTGAAGTTTGGGTTTGGTGTATAACCCGTTAAAAATGGTTGTGTTTAGCCTGAATGAGCACATAGTGATAGTCTCTAACTCATTCTCTAATTTGATTAAACGATCTCTTCCTAAAATGTGCCTAATGTTAGTCTACATCGATAGGTACTTTGTTATTCTCATTAGAGTGCACACTAAGCACGTAGAAATTAGGCTTCTCCTTAGTCAATCTAGACACAATGCACCTCACATAGGCGCTTTAAAGTTTCAAGATGATAACTTGCTCGCATGTAATGCATTTATATGTCTTCATGATGATCTTGATGCTCAATGTTAATTGCTTAGCTATTAAATACATGTCTATTATAAAGGCGTTTGTCTTTTTCTAGCAATTTAGATAAAATATCTTTTAGTTTGTCTAAATGACACATGCTTCTAAATGCTAAATGCTAACATGTTTACATGACGATTACATTCTAAATATCATGTTTTGTATGCGTCATTTTAAATGACTTATGTGTTAATTGTACACCTACACTATGTTAGTTTAATGTATGACAATTAATGTTTAAATGTCATATAGTCTTACACATTAATCTCGTCGAATATTATGTCGATGCATGCTTAGATAAACTTGCATGCCTATATCTATATGTCTTATGCATCTAGGTATATATTGTCTCACACTAGAATATTTTTCTTCGTGTCCGTGTCTTTAAATTTATAAAAAGTCAAAAGATGTGTAAATATGGTCTTATATATCAATAGAGTCTTTCACTCACACATTCCCTCAATCATCATCTTGTTTTCTTCCAAATGATCCATTCTTTTGTCAAGGGAAGGTTAGATACAAATCTAATCACTCCTCCAAGTAGGGTTGACAACTTAAATATTTCGTCTGAAATATTCAAGTAATTTTAACTTGCGATCTTAAATGTTAGAAGTCATATCAGGAAATTCATATTCAAGACTTTTAACAACATATGTTAAAATGCTCTTCCAAAAGCTGAAAGCTAACATCAACCTTCGAGTGACAAAGGTTTTACAAGTTTCTACATTAGTGATTCGTAGCTTCCTTAATATACACACATTGAGACTAAGTACATTCACTTCCATTAGTCCATTCCGTCCCCATAGAAATGTCACGATGGTTTATCGTCATGCTCACATCATACACAATGAGGATCGAATATTATCCATCAATATTAGGATAGAAAAATCATCAAAATTCATCGTCATTTCCTTCGTGACAATGTCCAAAAGGAAATATCTTCATCAAAAAAGTTTCGTCGAAGCACAAAACATCATCCCGGCATCTCACCAAACACGCAAACGTGAAACCGATTTTTAATTATTTAAGTCTAGGTCTTAGGAATGATGATGAAACAATCGCATAAGTGTCATTCTCATTTTATTTGTCTTGTTACTATGTAAAAACATTACATATTTTTTTTTTTTTTTTTTTTTTTTTTTTTTTTTTTTTTTTTTTTTTTTTTTATTTTTAAATACTCTCGACAAAGCTTTATCAATGTCATACGAAATGTTTTAGGCATTTTTATTCGCGAAATTCAAATTAAAAAAATCACTCATTGGTTCACTGTCTAATTCATTTCACAATTCATCCATAATCACGCCTCTAGATTATGCAGATGGTTATTATCTTTCGGCCACATATCCGCTACCTCCTTTAAGACAACCCTCGTACCTAATCGTTTGATTGTTCTTTGAACCATTCAATTATCGATAAGAGCTACATAACTTGTGGATGAAGTTCTTCGTATGTGCTAACTATCTTAGGTCATGCCACTGTTCAAGCTAATCGACTTCTATCTTTATTTTTCTTCATTTATTCTATTTATTCCATAATTTATGTCCGGATGAGCACGAATTAAAGGGAAGGAAACACACATGTTCACATATATCCTTTAACCAAATACTCTTAAGAACTCACATATGTGATTCTTATTCACTAGAAACCAAAGTGAAATGAAAAACCGAGTCATCCTCACTACTACCAATCTCGAGTCATCCACCTAGTCATCTTCACAAGACGATTCACCATGTAGCCATTCCCCACAAAGGAATTTAGTTAATGAAATGTGATCTTGATGATTGATGTCATTTTATACACTATTTCGGGGTCATTTAACCCCCTAAATCATGCCAATATGCCTAGATTATGTGCTTAATCGTTTGTTTTTATGTTTTTAGCACTTGGATGGCTTTTGAAGGAAATACATATGACTTGGGCTCATTTGGATAAGAAACAGATAAGATTACGGACCTACACCAAATCTCTTGAAGATTTTATGCATAAGTGCGTGGAGTCGGCGGCCCGTCACAGGCATCAAAGCGACGCCGTTAGTGATATATTATTAGTGAACGGCGTCAGGACGTAGCCGACTTAAAGAGGATCTAGAATCATCTACGTGGCGACGGCGTCAGGATCTCTAAGCGACGTCATCACATCGATATCTCTGTAAATATAAAACCGTTTTTAGGGTTTTAAGTGTGTAACTTTGTATAACCTAGGGAGACGAACCCTTGTCATTCTAGCAGCTTGGTAGGTCGTTTTAGGGTCTCAAAACCCTATTGAACTACCTTGAATCTATGTTTTAATTCTAGTAAGGTTATTTATCATTAATCATTCAATATGTCTATGTGTTGTATGATTGATTTATCTCTTTACTTTCTTTATAATATGTGAGGCTAAACCCTCCTTTGTATTTTCTTATGATTGCATGAAATTCAGATTGTAGACCCTTTTATTGTTGCTTCTTGATTGATGATTGTGCGCGTTAGCTAATAGAAAACCAATTTTTTGTCTGTATCGTGGTAGACACGTCTAGGGAAACACGAGTGCATAGAAAGGATACCATCGGGTAACAGTCTTCATACTACCTTGCCCCTTTATATGGTTGATCCCTTTTAAGATATTTCACATGCATTTAATGTACTCTTAGGGGTCTTGTAATAGTCTTTATACTACCTTACTTGTGCGTTGCCCTAACAGAATATTAAATAGACGGCGGGTTCGTGTAATCCGTTCATGACATAGGAAATACTTACACATATCATCACAAGTGTGAAAAGGCAACAAGATTAAGAGAAGCAATCGGATAAGTAGTGCATGATTAAGTAAATACATTTAATTATCATAAAGTTATCACTGGTAGATTAGATATTAGTGTAATTAGTAGTTAAACATACCAACCTCTCAAACCATAGATTTACATGCTTTCCTATAAATATAAAAACACAAAAATAATCTTCTCGCAACCCCTAGATTTCTGTTTGACTGTGATCAAGCCTTCCCAACTTATTCCCCTAGAGAACGATAACAACCCCCGAGTCTTGCCTATACTACTACTACAACAGTTAGGTACTCTACATAGGGAGTTATAAAACTTCTTGTAGAAGTACCTTACAACAACCGCAACAAGTTTTTGGCATCGTTGCGTGGGGGAATAGTTAGGATTTGATCATAGTTTGACTTAGTTCTACTTGCTTGAATCCTTTCAAGTGGGACTTTAATTTCTACATATTAGCTTTCTCGTAGTCTATCTTTTCTTTGTGTTATTTGTTCCATAACTCATTCTCGTCAACCACCATGGGAGACGAGAATCCTATCCGTACTCTTGGAGACTACTCCAAACCTAGCCACAAGGGCAACAGGAATACCATTGAGCTCCCCGTAGGGAACAACGTGGTACCTCTTTGATCTGACACCATCCGGTTGGTGAAAATAGATGCTCATTCCACGGACTTCGGTCTGAGGATCCAAACCAACACCTCAAGGATTTCTTAAAACTTGTGGACTCACTTGACCTTGATGGTGAAAACAGGGAAAGAACACGTATGCGTTTATTTCAATTTTCCCTACGCGGTCAAGCTAGCAATTGGCTTAAACGTCTTCCAGCATGATCCATCACCACATGGGAGGATCTTACTACTTGTTTCCTTGATCAATTCTTTCCACCGGGAAGGACCGCAAAACTCTGCAATGATATCCTGATGTTCCAATAACATTATGGAGAATCTCTATCAGAAGCATGGACTCATTTTAAGGACTCACTCC
>BQNB010101068.1:0-24562 GCA_026074375.1 Tanacetum coccineum | reverse complement strand
TACCAATTTCCTTAAAACGAGATACATCATTGGATTTTAAAGCCAGAACATCCAACCGTAACGGTTCTAAGTTCTCAATACATAAACTACATATACATGAACTCTCCTAGAGTTCTAAATCAAAAGTAATAGCTAAAAGAATGTGCAATCACTACGCTGGTGATAGGATAAAACTCTGAGGCAACAATAACCTCAATCCAATAAACCTAAATCTTGAAGTCCTCCTACTTACTTGTACGTGGACGATAAAAGTGTGAGGTTTTTGTCTACGGAAAGCATTTCGAGTATAATTTCCAGAAACATAGGGCCCACGACCCAAGAAGTTTTAGAACCAAGGTGAAATTACCATTTTGCCCCTATTCTATCAAGGCTGCCTTTTCTAAAATTTTGTCGCTACACTAAATCGAGTGTATCTCCTAAACCGTGCTTCCGCAAAAGCCTCTTATGCTCGATAAACACACCCTTATGCTCGAAACCCCCAAGAACACACCCTTATGCTCGAAACACCCTTATGCTCGAAACCCCTAAGAACAAACCAAAACACTAATCTAGCAATGATAAACACACCCTTATGCTCGAAACCCCTAAGAACGAACCAAAAATCTAACTTCTTCAAAACTTAATGCATGTGCATTTTCTTTAGTGGGATATGTAGGTATTGATAAGGGGATTAATATTTTTAAGTCGGATCGGAATGCATGTCGAAAAATCAAATGTTTTGGTGGTGAGTTATGGTAGTCGGTTCGAAGGGAGTAGGAGGGGGGAAGAACACATAATTTTTTTGTAAATGTTATTAAGTGTGTGTGTGGAGTGATATTTATAGAAATGAAGTTTGTCACTTTGGCACTTTTGGTCCTTCCATCCTTTGGTCCTTTTTAAAACTAGTACAAAGGTTATTTGTTTCGTTATGTGACCGACCAAAGACTCGGGATCGTTTTTCCGTGACTAAAGTTATTTCCGTCACACTAAATTTAATTTAAAACATTTAATGAAATGTGTACATTTTAAAACGCGAATCCGGCTCAAGACAAAGAACAAAAGACAACATTCGTAAAAATAACAAATTTACGATCTTAAAAATAATAACGAGACGCGTCGTAAATTTTTACGATGCTTAAAATGATTAACGAACGTGCGGTCAAACGGTGACTCGCGAAACGTCAAAAATAAAAATTTCAAATTTCCGTTCACAATAAAATACAAAAATAATTAATTACGACAAATAAAAATTTAAATGTCGACGTTCGCTTACGAAAACTCGTGAAATAATTATTATGACGGCTTTACTTATGACACTAGCTTATGACAATAAAAGATGCCTAGTGCTCTTATGAGTATTGAGAAATTATAGGTGTCATTTTTTTAAAAACATTTGGGTTAAATTTATGTGTGAAAAATATTTTGTGTACAATTCTTTCACAGTTATTATTAGCGTAACCAATTTCTTTTACATCTTATTATGTGTCGATACACCTTATAATGTTTACGGGTCATATTTTGCTAAACCAAAATCCGATTCAACCCGATCCGACAAAAGCAATAACCCGACAACTTGATCCGATGAGACACTGAGCTCAGGTCCGGTTGGTCACATCAGTCAAGTTTGCTATATGTGTTTCAGTTGGCCACCCGAGATTCAGTTGACGTGAAGCGTTCTCGTTGGCCAGTTAGCAGTTACGATCCATTTAGCCCATTACGGTCTAGACTGAAGGTGGCCAAATAGACCGTCATGACCAACCAAAGCGATGGGGGCTTTTAGACCGTCACTAGTCGCTACCAATTTAAAAGCCTCATATTGTGAAGTTCATTATCTAATTGTGATCATGCAAGGTTTTGAAAGTGTTATATTTTAAACGTCGTTAGTATAGCTTGTCGGGAGAGCAATTCTTTTTTTACCATTTAGAGACAAATCAATAGATCGAATAGATTGGATTCTCCACAAGGGCTTGAAAGTTTACAAAGTTTATCACATTAACTACGATTATGCACGGGACTACAAGTCCCATCTTCCCATGTTAATAATCATAATTGTGCAAATAAAAGATTACGTTTCATGGACAGATGAATCAAAAGTTTAAAATAGTTTTCTGTTTTAGGTTTTGTTTCTTTTTTTAACGACCAATTGTTTCTGACGTTTCGACTGATTAATACACGGAGTTTGAACCCATCGCCACACAAACTCAGATCAGGTAAAGTCATCCATTTTCAGATGGTTAACGTAACTACTTCAAGGTTATTTGCACATAAAAATTGAACTTGAGACCTTAAACATTTGTAGTGTGATAGTTAAAAACCCTCTTATCGCTAAGCCACCTAAGTGTTTGAGCTTTAAATATGAGCCAATAGTCAAGCTACAGTATTTAAAGGTAATCAATCTTTGATAGACACGAATTTAAGGGTTGCGATAATAAGTATTAGTTCAAAAGGTCTCGTAATAACTAGAAATAGTAAAGAATTTGTATTTATATCTCCTCAACAAAATACAATATTGTCAATGCATGATATGCAATAAAATGTCCCAAATTACCAATCAGCTTATATATAAGTTGTACAAGACACCCATAAGAATAAAATACTAGTACAATATAATAGAACTTATAAGCAATCGAAGCAAATACTTGGACGCTTGACCCACTTTAGTTAGAATACTAACGGAGCTTTTACACTAACCAACCTTCTTAATTTATCATCATTATGGACTTATGGTTGCCGTCACAGCTACTCATGTTTTTCTTTCCATAATACTCAAACATAGTGTTATTATCTAAATCATATATTACCATCAAACAAAATGTATAATTATAATGTCATTAGAATCTAGAACAATGAACACATTTTTACAATCTCAAACTTAACACAATGATAAACAAAACAAACCAATCATGCACACGTACAATGTCACAAAGTATACGTATCGACCATATGGTGTAGGCGTGTAGCTAGCTAAAATGGACCACCTCTTCTAGTGGTGCAATGGGTTTGGACCGGTTGGCACAAGTCGCTTTTCTACACCATAACGTGGATCAATATAACTTCCACCTAGCTCTGCTGACTTATCTTGGTGTTGGTGGTGATGATGGTGTGTTAGAAATGGGGTGAAGTCGAAGTTAGAGGCTAAGGCTTTCCGGGTATTTAAAAGGTGGTGATGAGTAATGCTAGCGGATTTGGACTTGACATGGAAGTTGATAAGGAAGATTATAGATAGCCAAAAACCAATGTGAAGCAGTAGAAAGATTTTCAAGGCCATGGTGGTTGTGGTTGTGAAGAGGAAACATGAGGCAATAAGAATGAAATATAGGGAAGGTTTAGTGGTTTGAGTTTTTGAAGGGTGACAGCTTGATTTTCCTGGATCAAATACACAAGATATAGTAAAGTGTATATACAAATCTTTATTTTCAAGTTACCATGTCTTAAAAGACTTGTATGTGTTAATAGATTACTCATGTGTGGTAACCATTTAAAATATATCTTAAAACATGTTATACATTTTGCATGATATATAATTATGAAACTAAGACTAATTATTACTAAGATTTGTGTATCTTAATTCAGTATAATTTCTTATATAAATAAGATTTGTGTATCTTATTCTTTTAATATGGTGTGGAAGTTGTGGGATTATAATTCAATTAGAGAGGGATAGAAAATTAGGGTATGGAAGGACACTATTTCCCATAAAACTTCCTTCGAAATCAAGGAATGTAAACCCTCTTTATATAGATTGTCAAACCCATAATTATAGTAGTTAATGTTATTTGTTTACAAAGTGTTATGACAGTTCTTACATTATTTAATGGGAACTAAACTAATAAAGTATGCAACAAATTTAAACTTCATCACTATACTGTGCATATGAGTACTGCTATTTAGACTTAAAATGCATGCTTAAATACATGTCTAACGCATAAATCATTTGTATATAGGTATTATGTATTTTCTCTCTTTAAATTCTCACAAATCATTTTTTCAAATCAACAAATCAAATCATTAAGTGCATTAGTAGACATCATTCTTAGACACAAAAATCATTTTTCGTGTCCATATATTCCCTGTATGAAATAAGCATATAGCTCATTTTCTATTTTTCTTTCCTGAATTTGGACTCTTTCAATATTGGTTCACGTACTTTTAGGGTACCCCAACATGATAACATCAAACTTTTCGAGTATACCTTCAAGGGATTGTCTAACGGGGGTGTATGAAAGGGAAGATTCAACATTATTGTAAAAGAAACCTTAAGATGTATTGAATTAAAAATCAGATTTAATTATGCTAATCTACGAGTTTAACTAATGCATGTGTTATAAACGCAATTTATAATTTAAAAAGAAAGTTTAGGGTTTTTTTGGTTTCACACGTAATCCCACATATATTATGGATGAATAAAAGATAATATCTCACGAGGTTTGTATTTTCTAACTCTTTTGTGTGGTTCTTTATATATTTTTTTTGCATTAGCATTAAAGATTTAATCTATGTAAAAATATCAGATAAAAATGATTAAAAAGGAGAAAGAACGCAAGGAGTGGAGGGATCACCGACTAATTGTACTATATATATTTGGTTGGAATTAGCAATCCACGTTTACTTTTCCTAAAATTCCAAGCAATCCAAATGTACACTTGATGTGCTATCTTTATTTCTTCTTTTTGGGTTCTCTTGAAAATGAAAGAAACAACTAGTATATCATTATCGAAGATCTTTAAGACCAACATAAGCGAGAGGATGTAAATATGGTAAGACCAACATCACTTTCTCTCGCTTCTTCTCACCTTTCATTTTTAGTTGCTATCACACTTTCATCTTTTATTAAAATACTCATTTTATATAAACAAAACTCACAAAATATAACATACACTTACAAATCAAATAAACAATAATAAAAACATCACGAGGGCCCACCTTGTGGACACATCCTGAGTGACAACCACCCTCACCCTTCGTACTCTTTTTTGCTCTCCTCACGCGCCAACGATCATTTAGTGAGCCTCACGCGTCATGTACCCATCGTGCGTTACCACTTCATGCAACCTAACAGCTGATGAATCATTTTTAACTTGCTATGATATCATTCCTTTTCAAAATAATCTCACAATATATATGTACTTTTTTAACGACAAAATGAGATTAAATAAACAAGGCGCTAGACAAATTACAATGAAGATGGTAGGGCATTATAAGTAATACATAGTCAATCTATCCAACTAAGATGAGGTTATTTAATTGTGGGTAAGGTTAATTGAATAAGGGGGATCACCGATTAAGATTTGATGATATCCTTATTTGAAAGTTTCACCGAAAACAAAGAATCATTTCAAAAATGCTAAAGAATCCAAAGGGTGGCATGAGCCGCAACATTAAACACCTTGGTTATATTAGCGGGAGGTTTGCCCAATTTGCCAACAAGAACACATCGATGATATTGTCAATAATTATATTTTGGATCTTCCACCGTTTGAGGATGTCGATCTAAATTTTTTTTTTTGCAATAAAAATTGACAGAATTATGTTCTTCTGTCTTAATGTCTTCATCACAAATTGGGCAATGAACCGAATGCCTGTCAATACCTTTAAGTTCGAGTTAACTCTTGTTGGTAATCTTCGATTTTCAGTTCTCCATGATGCAATGTTAACTTTGATTGGAATAAAATTATCCCAACTTTTTGGAGTGTAATCTAATGCGACATTTTAGTTAGTAATGACGTATCTTATACTTTTGACAGCAAAAACTCTTGAAGAATCCAAGAGACATTCCCATGTATCACATATGAGAGATGAATGTTTGAAATAAGGCTTTCAAGCTCTAAAATCTCTTCTAAATCAGCCCGTGATCTAGGTAATCTAGACCAAGCCCAACGAAAGTTATACCTGGTGGCCTGCTAGGACCAATCTGAGAGAGACTAGTAGAAGCAGAAGGAATTGAGCAGTGAAATCTAAGCCGAGATGATCAAGACAGCGAGCAGAGTATTGAAGAAAGGGGTACGCTCACTAACACAATAATTTTTTTAGATTCAATGCAGAATAATGTAGTAAAAGCCCAACAAAAGGGAGAATTTCCGTAGCACCCCCAATTTTGGATAGCAGCGAAAGGCAACCGAGGGTACTACTTTATAGCATAAAGTACAAGTTTCAGAAAACGGCCTCTAAATGAGACGTTTTGAAAAGTTACACATTCGATATATTTAAACATCAGAGTTTACATAATAAGAGGTCCCAACAGTTGTACGATTCATAAGTATTTTTAAAACGTTATCGAATGGTAACAATGATGCAAAAGCCTTCAAAATATGTCGTGCGACTCCATGCCAAGCTAACACCTTAGGGGACTTGAGATAAACATGCTAAAAACGTCAATAAAATTGTTAAGTGAAATTCATAGGTTTGTAAGTAAAAACAATGTTTAAGTAAAGTGATGGACTACAAGATTTCAAGTATTCGTGACTATTGTAACACATACAAAAGTCATAAAGCATTTATTATTTTGCTAAGCTCATGATACCAAAACGTCAACCCTATAATCAAAGTTATAGCATAGATGCCCTTAGTAGGTAAATTGCCATCATACCTAGTATTCAAATACAATCCGTCTGTTTAACATGGTAATTAGATGTTAAATACCCAAACGAGGGTTGTCAGCACAATAGATCTATTCACAGCATTTGCGTTTACTTCATAAAAAGTAATTAACGGTTCATGATATTGGGACTTGTTTTTGGCAATAGCGGGACTAAGACAATAATAATATCAGGAAAAGCATTCAGTTTCAAACACTTGTGTCCATAAGTAAAAAGTAAGTAGCATGTATCTCCCCCAAGAAGTTTATAAAACAGTTAAACGAGTAAAAGAGGGGATATGGACTCACCTTAAGTAAAGCGTTAACAATAACGAGAATAAAGCAACGAGAAGCCGAGAAAAGTCCTAGAAGAAACCTAAAAATATTGTTGCGTCTTAGGTTTTATAAATATTGCGCGTAAATATGCAAATGAGTTTTTATAAAGTTTTTATATTGATTATACATTGTACTTGGTTTTTTATAATGTTTATAAGACAATTGGGCCCAAAAATGACAAAATTTAAATAATTGTAAGCCCAATAATATGGGTTGTTAGGATTTCCCAACTTAAGAAGCCCATATCTCCTAAACCGTAAGTGTTCATTATTCGGTTTTTACGTTCACAGAAAGATAATTGAGTCTACTAAACGGATATGTAGGTTCGACCACTTCGTTTTAAAGTAAATGGTGTCAAATGGCTAAAACATTTTCAAGTGTCAGATCTGTTAATTTTCAGATTACATCAGTCCCGCGAAAAAGGCCATAACTCCTAAACTACAAGTTTGTTAAGGTTGGTTCAACTGGCCATGTTTAAGATAACGTGTCCTTTACATTTTCTCTTTTTATATCAACTGTGGGTTCTGTACAAGTTTTAAGAGTTTTTAGCCATTAAAATCAAGTGTGCAGATTTAGACTCCTTTTATCATTTATTTCCTAATTAAACCGTCGGGTATCGTCACGACGTGTGCCACTCGGGAAATCGAAGCTAAGACATAGATCTACAACCTTATATTTTTATCTAAGCCTCAAAGTATACTAATTTTTACAGGTTACTTATTTTAACCTACTGATCAAAACTGTCCCAACAAGTAAATATAGAAATCATGTTTTTTCAAGTTTTTCTTGTTTTAAATACCAAGTACAATGCTAATCTTATAAAATAAATGTATGAAACATGTGGTATATGAGTAGAACTCATAAAAATAAAGAGTATGATCATATTAAAAAGTATGAAAACAAGAACATAGATGTGATCCTTACAAAGGGAATGATGAACTAACAAGATCAAAGAACCAAGATCCATTAGATCATATAGGTCAATCTATCCAAACCTATTAAAGGTTCATATTATATGTTTATTGTAAATCGGCCCCATTTGGCCCTCAAGTCCCAACTGTATAGTCTAGAATTTTTTGTGTATCCTATATATAGGGTTGACTGTTATCAATATTAAAGTCGAACGTAATCAGATCAGCTTCTTTCATGGTATGCAGGTGCCAATATCATTTTCCTCTTACATTCTTCTCAATCAAATCCACGCCTCCTTCCCTTTCTTTCGTCTGCATACTTTAACCCTTTTTAACAGAAAAAGATAAAAATTGTTCATCTGAATTGTTATCCATTTAAGCGTTTTATTGGTTCATACACATGCGCTAATGTTTCTCGTATTCCGTCAATCTCGAGCGTTACTGTTCATCGAAATTAAAATTATGTTGGCTTCATCATTGTCATCAGCATAGGGTATATGGATAAGGTGCAACTTCTCACCTTTCATCTCACACTTGGTACACTTTTCAAACATACTTTCCTTAATCGTTAAATTTTCTTTAGTTATTGTTAGAAATGGATTATCTTTATACCTTTGTCAACCACTCTGGTCATCGTACAAAATCCCTAATCCATATCGTCCCCTCCACCTTAGAAATGTTCTTGTCACACCTAATATCATTTAAAAACCGTGTATTCAGTATTGATCTTTTCACCACTGATATTAAATGCCTCATTGATTTTGATCCATATGGTTTTACTATACGAGATTATCATACCCCGTCAAAACCCTTTTCGTTGTCGACAGCCCGGCCTGTCCGTGACTCTTTACCCTACTTACTATATAACCATCTCCTTTAGGCATCAACGTCTTTGGTCAACCTATCTGTGAGTTGTAATTCAAAAAACTGTCGTCTACCTGTCGGCTTCGTATCTCTATAAATAAAATTAATACACTCTAAAACACTTGTGTCGTGTCCTGTCATTAGGGCAAACAAACCAAAAAAACATCCCTCTTCAACGATCTACCTCTATTGTTACATCCCCCTTTGACGTTATTCACTCAGACCTTTGGACATCTTCCTGTCTCTGCATGAGTGTAATTTTAAATAATATGTGATTTTCATAGTCATATTTCTCATTTTTTATAGGTTTCTACCCAATTTACAGAAATTCATGATGCGCAGTCAAAACTTCTATCACTTTCGTCGCCTTTTATAAAACCAATTAAACCGTGAAATCATAATGCGTTTTCTAATCGTGTTCATGGTGGATAATTTGCACAACAACTCGCTCTCATGAATTATTTTGCTACTTAATGGCATTATTCAATTTCGTTCTCATGTCCACGTACTTCTCAACAAAAATTGGTAAATTATGAGCGCATGTTTCCGTACTATTAATAACGATATAGTTACATTCTCTCCTCTCTTCAACAGCCCGTCTTCCCTCCGAGCTATTGGCGTCGATCGAGTCCTCTTCTCACTGACACTTACTTACATTAATATCCTCCCCCTTCCACCTCTAATCAACTAATGAACCCTTACACAAAATTATTTAACTAAACTCCAACCCTACTTACACCCACATTCGCTACTGTTCGGATGCATTGTTCCCTTACACCTTTCACCACAACCAAACTTGTCCCTCGCACCACCCTTCTTTCTGTTTGGGTACCTATCGCTTACAATCATCGTTGATACCGGTGCCTTGCCTGAACACAACAAAAATCATATTTCTGTCTGTTACATTTGACGAAACTGTCTTATACCCTTCGGCTCATCGCACTCTCAACTCTAAACCCCCCGTCCATACCATATTTTTAGATGATATCTCGATATCCTACACCCCATGACACTTCGCCTACTTACCCTCACACCTACTTCTCCTCAGCAAATACCACCACAAACAACTAACCAAACTTAAAAACCCCACCAAACAAATCCCAAACAATCTCCACTTTCAACACCCTCCATCCTCCACTATCAACACATCACCACTAAACAACATTGACACCACCATCCTCACCACACCCACCATCCTACCCACCTTGTAACACCCTATGGTTTCACTGCTCTAAGTCAGATTGTAAAGCTTAACCCCAAATATCAATCTTACATGTACCACCTCATCCCTCTTATCCCCAAGTCTCCTTTCCCATACCCTTCGAGATACCTATACTGGAAATAATCTATGTGTGACGGATATTAAAGGCTTCTCATTGACAAGATTCTCATGTGGTACTTGTTCCCCGCCACATCACAATTGTCAAATTCGTGTCGCTCGATGTAGTTGTACAACACAAATATAATGTGAACGGTCCTTAATTGGTACAAAAGCTTAGACTAGTTACAAATGGTCGTACTGTCAAACACTTCACATGGCATCATCTACGATGAGACATTTAGCCCTATTGTCAAACCTGCTACCATACGGACTGTTCTTAGCCTTGCAGTTTCTCGACAATGGCCTATTCATCAGTTAGACGTGAAGAATGCATTTCTTCATGGCCATCTTACAGAGACAGTTTACATGCACTAGCCACCAGGATTTACTGATTCAGGTCTTTTTCTGATTTGTTTGACCTTCTGCAAAAGTCTTTTTATGGCCCTTATTGCAGGCCCCCGAGCTTAGGTTTTTAACGATTTTCTAGCTATGTTATTCGAGCCGGTTTCTATCACAGCAAAACTGACTCGTCTCTTTTCATCTTTCATAAGGGGCAAGATATCAATCTTACTTACTACTTTATGGTTGTTATCATTCTTACAGCTTTCCTTTACTCTTTCCCTGCAAATCTGTATCATCACTTAGTACTCCATGCGGAGTTTGCCATATGACATACCTTTGGGCCCACTCATAAACTATTTTCTATGGTTTTAATCGCCGAACGCATAGCTACCTCTGGCCCATATCTTGTCTCAGACAAAATATGCTACGATGGTTCATTGAGCAAAGCACTAGAATGCACTTAATGTAATCCTCTGTAAGACTCCAATTAACACCGGAGCAAGAAGCTTAGACACTGAAGAATCACAGTCACTGATTCTTACTTTATAATTTACTGCACATTGAGCGGATAACTTTAGTACCTTCCCTTTTAAACACGATCCTGTTTTGTTCATATTGCAGTTATCTTCATCTGTTATGTCTTTAAATGCATATCCTCGAGTAGCCACACCTTTAATGCTAGGAACGTGTTTACTTCGTATTTCTACGAGGGAACCATGATCTCTGGGATTGCCTGCTACTCTCGGTTCTACTATTAATCATAGCTCTCATTGCCTTACTTACTGATGACTGACTGGGCGGTTGTCCCGGCTACGCGCGATCTACTTCTTGGATCACTGTGTTTTTCTTGGTCGACAAACCTCCTGGACATCGGTCCTACCAAACGTCAGGACACGTTGTCTCGTTTCAGTGTTGAGGCTGAATATCTTGCATCCAGGGCTTGCGATATGCTTCATAGCGTAAGACATTTTGGATTGCAACCCTCCTTCGTGAGCTTATACCCACTTCTTAACAGACGACCTTGGTCTTGTGTTAATGTCTAGTTGCTGTATTCTATATCTTGCATATACCCCTGTACAACACTCAGCGCACCAAAATCTTATAGAGATTGACATTCATTTTGTTCGTGACACAGAGCGCAGGTCATGTTTAACGTTCTTCATGTCCCCTTTCTCGATTTCAAGTTCGTAGAATATCTTCCACAAATGGTCTTCCATACCCGTGTTTGATGATTTCTGATATAGTTGTGCGTCCGCAAAACTCCTGACTCCAACTTATGGGGCGTATTTAATACATAAAATCATTTCCTTGTCACCAAGAGTGAACGAAATGAACTCCACAATATCCAACGGAAATCCACTCCCAATGAGATGGTCACGCTCAATGAATTTATTATCCAATCTCACATAACCCACATAAACGCATATAAACACATATAATCACACATACCATACATTGCAACAGATCCATAAGTCAGCACTAACGGTTTGACTAACCTGCTCAAGTCATGGTTGTCACACAAATAAACCTTCAACTCTTGATAATTCTGAATAGCAAAATCAAGGTCTTTATGTGTTCCTTGTTTGTGTGGGATCGACTAAATGAGAGAGGACAAGGAGTAGTAAATTTTTTTATACAAGAAATGAAGAACGAGGTGGTGTTTTAGCATGCAACACATGCTAAGTGGCATGACACTTGTCTTTATCAAATGTCTAAACTAAGACACTTGGTACGGAGGTGGCACTGCAAAGATACTTATCCTTGTGGTTGGCCAATTTTTAGAGCAAAAAGGGGATGAGACATGGGTTAATTTTTGTTAACTTTTTGAATAGGTAGGTAGTGATAAGGCTAATGCATAAAAAGGTAGGGTATTGCAAGAGTTAAGACGCAAAACGCGAAGGGTAAACGCAAAACTGAAAAACAAAAATACAATATATAAAGTATATATGTAAAATAATAAAAATGTATAGAGCATGTAGACTAAATTTAGTCTAGAGTCGGGTTCACATTTAATGTACGTTTTATGACAAACGCGGGTTAACCTATCCGGTTACCCGTAAAATTTTAATTTACGTGAAATTAAAATAAATAGTTAAAGTACGAGGTTATATAATGACCTAAAAATTATGAATTGTTACAATTTCCCACCCATTTATCTATCTAAAAGTGAGTGTCTTCTTCGTTTCCAATATTTTTTTAAATGGTGAGTGCAAATATCTTTATTAAGCTTAGCAATTTGAAAATAAGGGCTCGACTTACTTCTTATAGTCATTGAATCATGTAAAGCACCTTGAGGACCATTAATAGAACATATCACCTTTTGCCAAAGTTAGTTACTCTCGTTAAAAAATATCCACCACCATTTGCAAGCATACCAAAATTGCTTAATCTAAGACTACCAATCTCGAGACCACCATGCTTTAAAGGAGAAATAACTTTATTGTCACACCCCGACAATGGCAGAAACTCGGTAATGCAACATAATGATCAATCATAACACAATATACAAAATAGAGAAAACTACAATGCATAAACTTCAATTGTTACGAAGATATTCAACCTCGAACAACCTCGAGTGATGTCCCAAATCACTATCAAAATCCGCAATCTCTTACAATTATCCAAAATCCCTCACAGGGGTCCAAATCTAAACTTAAACCAAAATTTCCAAATAATAAAGCCGAACAAAATACACAAGCAAGACTTCACATGAAAATCCACACGGGATACTTCTAATCCTGCTATCACACATCACCTACTACTCATCACCAAAATTATTCCTCGTTCTCTTCACCTAAAAAATGATTCTCGATAAATGTCAACAAATAATGTTGAGTGAGCTTCGTAGGGTTTGACCTTAAAAAAATTACCCAAAAGTTGTCGCATTATATTTCACAACATGGACATATAGTGCTATTATGACCTAGTGATTATATTTGCAAACAATCCCTTGACATAGCATCCCCGCTAGTCAATCATAATATGTCACTTTACTCGCACTTAACAGGGCATTCCCATACAGCAGGAGCACTACATTACGGCAGGACCACACTCAAACTAGGGTAGGGTACCAATCCGATTTTCTCAATAATACACTAATTTACTTGGTTGCGTTACCATCCGATCCAAAACTAATCATGCAACCTACATAATTATTTTCGACCCATCAGCAGTCATAAGCCACATTTCTTGCTCAAATAATAAACACATTTCGGAGACAGTTCAATTCAAAAACTGTTCTAATACACCTTTGAGTCATATTCTTCCCTTTTTTACCTTTTTTTTTAAATATTTTACAAATGGAAAAGTTTTAGTAAAATAGGGCATACGGAGAACTCACCTCAAGCAAGTCTTTAGCAACCAAATCTCATCACACAAGACAAATGGTAAAGACGACGCAATACGGACCTATACCACAGTTTATGTCACCAATTTTAATATCCTTTCTCCAAAACACAATCTTTGCGTTATGCATAGAGTTTGACGCGTTGTAATTTCTCAATAACAATTTAGTGGTCAATAATGTGATGGTTGACGACATATTCCCAATACTTCTTATCAATCACTACTTACTCAACAATACATACTTTTTACTATTTTAGAGAAATAGTAATATACGTAATATTTATAATAATATAATTATAAATATATTTCGGTAACGTTAGTCATCGTTGAAATTAATATCATATTAGAGTGAAAATAAACGTTTACTCAATAGTAAACATATTTGAGACAAGTTTTGAGATAAATTTATTTTTCGGTCTTTTATGTTGTCGAATTTATTAAAATAACTTAACTAATATTATTATTATTTAAATTCAAAATCATCGCTTTTTAGGTATCAATTTCTAAGTATAACTTTTTTACGATATTTCGAAAATGCACTCGTTTGCTCGTTACCAACGTTTTCCAGCGTTTCAAACTTATTTTTAACCACTTTTTCAATTAATTCGACAACTTTTCGACATATTCCATAATCTCAATCTTTAACTGTTTACTATAATGTTTGTCCCTAAAATATCGTTCAATATCATTTGTAAATAAATTTACTACTGTTCAAATTCATTATCAATCCAACATACTCCTATTTTCACTATAACGAACTAATATCCGCTTATGGGGCGTGAAGGCGTCCCATTAGTAGATTTAGTACTGTGGTCCATTTAAGATATTTTAATATTGTCCAAAATACCATTCAAGTACAAAACCTAAGGTCCATTTTCATACATACATGACTTCTATTACTAATAATAGAAAATAATCCGGACCACAATTATAGTGGCCCAATCCCTAATTAAGTCCACGGCTTAATTTGACTCTTAATTGGGACGTGACGTCCATAACACTTCCATAATACGTATAATTATGCCTTCGGAAATATAAGCTAAATAAGCTACGTCATCGCATTTTTCAGTTACTAGCCATAAGACCTCAATATTTAGTTCACAAAACATAGCCCTTAACACAAATTAGCGTCAAGGTTCTCTTTCCTATTGATTTGGGAAAGGTGACGATTGGCATTTAAGCCATAAAAATAAATGCATGAAATACCTTAAAATTAAGCTCTGAATAAGCGCTATAACCAAGTCTTACTATAAAAAAATAAGTCTATTCTAGCCAACATTTGTTATTCCAACCATCTCGTACACTAACATCAAAACTACTAAATTCCTCTCATTCTTTCTTTTTTATCTGCACTGAACTTTACTACACCCATTTTATTCGCTTTCATTTCTAATAAAATCGATTTTTCACGTTACGATCAACTTGAATTACGATATCTTTCATTCTTATGCATCAGCATTTATAACCAAATGGATCAAACGAAATTTAATATTTGTAAAAATTTACGAGCAAAATCTCCATGCATGTAGATTTCGACACGAACTCACGGAAAACTCCAAACGTTGTTTAAATGATATACCCCCATAAATAATCGTATCATTACCCCTGGAGGAATTTCACTGTTCTCAGATCTATAGTGGGAAAATATATTGGTGGAGTGGTGGTTTAGGTGGTGGACCGACATAATATTACACACACCTACACTTGTGTACTCTTCCCTTTGTGTTTTATTCTTTTGTAAAATGAAAAAGGATTTTGATGAATCGTTTTCTAGTGGAAAGCATCTTATGTACTACTTATTCTTAGGATCATGTATAGGTCAGAATTAAGCATGTTTCGTCTCCCATTGACTTTCATTGACCGGCCATTGGGACTTCATAGGGGTTCGGCGTCTTTCTTTCGTGCCAGATATCACTTAACAATACTCGTAAACCATCTAATCGTAAATTTACCCTATAGTTATATTAACTATTTTTTTTCACCTTCTTAAAATACTTTTCCAATTAACCATTAGAGGATTTACACGATATATTTACTTACTATTTAATTCCATTTTCAAACTCTATTTTTGTCAATTAACGGGAACGTCGTCGTAGACTCGTATTTTTTTTTTTTTTTTTTTTTTTTTTTTTTGGCATTTTCAAATTCACAGGTAAACGCCAACCTAAATCGAATACTTAATAACACAATATTACCTTCCAAAAGGGATTATTACTGCACTTTATACCCCAAAAGGGATTATTAATCACAATAAACCATAAATCACCATAATTCTCAACAAAATCACCACCATCAACACGGTATAAAATCTGAATAAACTGACAAAAGTCAAATAGTCAAAGGACTATAAATAAAATATTCAAAACACAAAAAGGGCAAAGGTTACATTTATCCCAAAAAATCTAAGAGATTTTATTAGTGCTCGAAGAGTTACCCCAAAAGAACTTTATCCAAATACTTTTGAGCATCTTGATAACCATCTTAGGTGCTAATTATTTTAGAAGAAGTAGAATCCTAAACTTCCAAGCACGGACTTGGAGAGTGTAAGTAAGATGACCACTAAAAGAGAGGGACTTTGTTTTCCAATTTGATAACCTTTTTTGAAAGCGCTCTATAAGAAAATTCCAATTGACAATTCTAGACATATTATCGCCGATAAGAAGCCTCAAATAACTACAAGGGAAATAGGATATATAGATAGTGATGATACAGAAAGTATACGGTATCACTTTATGTTGATAATCGGCTTGAGTCATTGATGTATCGTTTAGTATACGTAATTTATTTATCAAGTTTTACTATTTATATTTTGCTGACTTTACCTATTAACAAACACTAACGGGTAGTGTACCCGATCAAGTATATGTTCGTTGGTAAGTAGGGTGTCGATCACTAAGAGTGAGCGTTAATACTTAGGTCTATCAGTATTTTAGTTATCTAAGTTAAGTCTAGTTAATCTAATGTTAATTCTAATTAAACCTAAACTAATGCAAAAAGGGGTTTTCAGCCTGAGAGACTGGCACCAGTTTTGGTTTAATCTAAGCTAAATGAGACAAGGGACACACACAAGCAGATAAACAAACGATAAAGAAGCGGTCAAGCACTAATGTAAAGAAAACATATTAACCATGTTTAATCTAATAGAATGTAGGAACCGTTTGTTGGTGCAATGATTGTATTACTTCATTGGTGTTATATCATTCCTAAGCTTAGGTGGGTCATCTCCTTAAACTCTAGGTTTGTTTTTTAGTTAATCCTGTCACAATTAACCAAACCCGCATAAAGCATACACCGTTGATTATATCTATCTAGGAGACGACATTGGTGAATATTGAAACCTAGCTTGACATCAAATAATGTCTATTTTATAGCATCATTTATCCCAGCTAAATTGCTCGTTCTATATTATTTTATGCATGAATTGGTACTTAATTGCTTATATTAGTTATTTGCAGTAAATTTAGAGCAATCGGTGAAGTTTAACTAAAAGGCGCGCATTTTGGAGCTTAAACGAAGAAATCAAGAATCTGCTGTTCTAACTACTCATATGCCGTATCCAATAAGGAAGATACGGTGTATATGCGCCTGAACTTCACAAGAAACCACGAAGACATAAAGACCAATACGTCGTATACAAAAGACCCCATACGCCGTATCGAAGATCAAGTATTGGAATATTCTGGAATAATATAATCGTGGTCCCCACTCCAAGAAAACCCCAATACGCCGTATTGAACTACTTTAATACGGTGTATCGATCGAATTCCAAAGGATATAAATACCAAGTCCTAAATACGAATTTAGTGCTTAATTTTTATACCGAAGACTGAGAGAAAGGCAGTAACTACCAGATTTGATTTTTAGAAGAGAAGAGGAGCAATGACGGTCTTGCAACGCCCTTTAATCCATAGGAAACCATTGTAAATTCTTATACTGTTAATATATGTTCGATTGTTGGTATCATTCATTAACTTGGTTAGGTTACCTTAGTTGTTCGTATATCAACGTGTATTCTTTGCAATGGCTATTGGCTAATACCTTTAGGTATTAGCCATTTTTATGATAATTTAATGTTTGGTTTATGTTTATTCTGATTGCATCTTGTAAATTATGTGTGTCCTTATGTTTATCCCCCCCCCAAAAAAAATTTTTTATTATACTCGCTTAGTCGTAAGTATGCGACCTATCATTCAACTGGGTCTAGAAAGCGAACCAAGTAGACTAGATACTGGGATAGCTCTCTATATTGCGATTTATATATCTAGAGCAATAGGAACACAATCACGAGTTGTCTTTACTTCTGGTTAGTGACAGTTAGACTAAGCAGGTGACTAGGATCAACAAGTGGACGTTCTGATACCTTGATTAAAGATTTGGACATTGACTACTATATAAAAGAGCCGTTAAGTATTAAGTTAGTAAAGTCCCATTGAGTCTATGATCGATAAGATCACCATTTATTGTCCTCCTAAGATAGATATAAACAACCACGAAGAGGGATTATCGAATTTGGTATATATAGAATTGCCAAGTCTAGGTCTTAGAAAGAAGTACCGCCTAAGTCTAGGAATGATATATCAATAATGAGACAGGACAATCATTGCACTTATAAACTAAAACCAACATTATAATTGATTAAACATGGTTAATACGTTTTCCTTACATAAGGCTTGACCGTTTCTCTATCTTTTAACTATCAAATTTACGTGTGTTATTCATCCTATCTCAGTCTAGGTAAACCCAAACTCGTGCCAGTCTCTTAGGCTGAAAACCCCCTTTTTACCATTAGTTTATGTTTAACTTAGGTATAACTTAGAATAACTTAGGAGTAACTTAAATAACTAAAATACTGATAATTAAGTATTAACGTTCTCGCTCTTAGTAATCGACACCCTACTTACCAATGAATCTACATCTAATTGGGTACATTGCCCGTTAGTGTTGTTCTTAGGTTTAGTCGGCAAAATATAAATAGTAATACTTTATAACAAATAATACCTACGCATAACGACACATCAATCTAGCTCAACATAAGGCGCTTTACCCACCATATGCACTCAAAATTGTACTTAAATATATATGCTGGTAGTCCACGGTCTGAGCACTTACCCAAGGAAAACAGAATGTTATGTGTAATCCCAAGTCACCACTTAGTCTACCTATTCACTTAACCAAGGGAAGAACAGGGGCATAAATTTGTAGTCCTATTAATCTAGAGTCACATAGATAAGCTCTACGTAATATTTATCCTAAACTTTAGTTCACGCTCGCAATCCTAGATCCAGTTGAATGAGAAATAAAACATAATCGAAACATAAACAGATATGAAGAGATAAACATAATCAATATGCAATGAAAAGATAAACAATCAACATAAACAAACCAAACATTAAATTATCATAAACATAGCTAATACCTAAAGGTATTAGCCCATAGTCATTGTAACAATACACAGTATCATAGACGAACAATTAAATAAACAAACGTTATGCTAACCAAACGCTTATAGCGGAGTATATGTCACACCCCGTCAATGGCGGAAACACGGGATGTGACGATACCATTCATCGCACAAGATACAAGATCATACACTTTATAGTTTACATTCATAAAACTAAAGTTTTACAAAACTTTACAAGTTAAAATCTTAACATCAATCTATCCACATCCATCCTGACCCAGTCCCCTTGGGTTACTTCGTACTTTTTCTTACCAATACCAATCACATACCCCTGATTTTGACAACACCTGAAATTGATAGTCGAAAAGACTGCAACAATAATGTTGTTGAGGACGTCGTAGGATTGACCTTAAACCTAAAAGCGTGCCAATATTATTCAATCATGGACATAAGTGCAAATGACCGTGAATATATGCAAACAAACCTTAGCATCACCAGCAATCAAGCAATTACCATATGTCACATACGCACGCTAAAAGAGTCCTACCAGCTGGGAGCACTAAAATTAGATTAGGGCAGGACCATAACACCAAACCTGGTATAGGCGTACCCATCTGCTAATAATAATTAGACACATACTATGTAGGCGTACCCATCCGATCCAATAATACATCAAAACTGGGTAGGCGTACCCATACCGATCCAAGACAATCAGCGGCAACACCATAATATTCACATAGCAGTCAAAGCCACATAACTATGTCCCAAAAACAAAAACTGGGACACAAAATTATGCACTAGATCCATTTCAAAAAACCTTTTCAAAAACACATTTGAAACAATTATCGCCAACAACAAAAGGACCAGTAAAAAGTGACTACGAGAACTCACCTCAATCAGCAATCCAAAGCAACCGCACAATCTCATCAAGCAAACACAATAATATCCTATACCCGCAAGCGCATAATGTACCTGTCAACTACCTAATATATTAACTCACCAATATCAATACACATGACAAAATTTATTCTTATTGTACAAGTGTTTCGCCTTAACCTCTCACGCAAAATCCTCATTTTCAACCCACTCATTACAAAAACCGCCGGCTTGTTACCAATACTTTATCTCATTTTATGGTTGTGTGGTAATTACGCGAAAACGACTTAAAAACACTTGGGCAAAGTGTGACATCAACACAATATAGCTCAAACACCTCAAACTGTTTAACGATACAACCGACCTAAATACCCCGCGAAAAAACAACAAAAAGAAATGAGCAAGAGCTCACAAGTCAAAGATAAATAATCCACATTTCCGTAGACGATACGATATATATATTTAAATATATATATACATGATTACTTGATAATTTAAATAAAATAATAATATTTTATTATAATTTTTGTCTTATTATCGGGCTAACAAGGTAGAATGTTTTGACATTAAATATGTCCAAAAGCTTTTACCTCAACACTTAATCTTCCTCAAGATTCACTCTTCCATTTCCTCAATTAAAATCGACACAACGGTTATAAACAGTAAATATTTAAGAAGAGTTTCAAGGAATTACCTCTTTCGTATTGTATTAAATTTTCAAGTTAAATAACCATTTATTGTTAAAACATTGAAAATTTTACCTCTTTTTAACAAAACACTAAGAAGATAATTCTTTCAAAAATTTGGCATGACCCGTACGTCTTCATGACTTTTTCCAAGGTATTAAACCTTAATCCAAAACAATTTTTCACAATTTCGACGCTTTCCGTCAACACAATATTATTACTTTCTACATGATTTATCTAACCATGGTAAAATAACCCCTTCAAAATCGACAAGTCCAAAGAAAATTCCCCTCTTAATCCAACACAACTTTCTTTAGTTCATTTATAAAAGTCCACAAACTCTTTTATTTATTATTGGGTCATATGGTCCATCATGGTCCAAAATGCTTAGTCCGATAGCGAAACTTATTCCATATTTCATTTTTACATAAGTTTATTTATAAACTAACCCAATGGGTTTTAAGCCCATTAAGTCGAACCAATATAAATCCGAAATTACACATGGCCGTGGCCCATTAAGCCCGTTAAGTTATATCCTTAATATAAGCCAAATTCGATAAGAGAAAATAATAAGCCAAAGTTAAATGGGTCGAGCCCTTTATGGCCCTCAAACCGAAACCAAACGGACCCATGTTGGGCCAAAACCAACCAAACGGACCCTTGTTGGGCCATGACCAACCAACGCACCCTTGTTGGGCTTCGAACAAACCAATGCACCCTTGTTGGGCTCAAAACAAACCAAACGGACCCTCGATTGGGCCTCGGTTAGCCAACCGAGCCTACTAACCAAACCAACGGGCCAAGCCTACGTCGAAAACCCAACGAAACCAAATGAGCTCTATGAGCTTATAGGATAAGCCATAAGCTTGAAAATAAGCACTTAGATGAAAAGAAAAATTACCACAACAGCCATTATGTTTAAACTCAAAACCCTTATTCTTTTGTTTATATAACACGCGAATAAACACCCCTTTTTAAACATCAAGACTTAACCTTTTTGACGATCAACTTGTACAACTAGCGTCTAGACATCACCATAATCACAAAAGTACAACTTAAATTCAAAGTTTTATAAAAACTTACTTGTTTGATGAGTTTGGTTCGATCGAGACGCGCGAATAATACCAAAAACCTTGTTTCTACAACCTGAAGCTACTAGTTATCAACCCAATAATATATTCCTAACCCGTGTTCTTGCCAAAATCTTTGTTTTTCTTCCCCTTTGTGGTTCGGCCGAATATATAGAGGAAAATAGAGAGAGAGTTTTGTGTTTTTGATTACAAAATGGTGCATGTATGTGAAAATAGGATAAGGTGGTGGAATATATGGGTACTATGCAAGACATAGTTGCTTAAAAATAGCCTTGTGGTCTCCTCTTTGCTTCCCTTGGCCGAATAGTATCCTAGGAAGGTCTCGGGTCTTTCTTTTTGTGTCGGGATCACTAAAAAGCTACATTTTCATATCTTTAAAACGTCAAACGAACTTAGTTAATATTTTTATTGCGTACAAAATCATTTTTCCATAAACCTGATTTATTCACATGACACCTATCTCATTAATTTGCTCATAAACTCAATTTGAGCCGTTACCGGCCGACTCGAGACCGAAAAATACAAATTTTTAACAAAACTCGATCGAACCTTACTCATCCATTTAAAAGCACTTCAAACCTTACAATATGGTTTGACAACTCACATTTGACCAAAATTTCACCTTTTTACGACCGTAACGGTCTTTTACCTAATTTCGCGAAAACAACCGTTTTCTGATAACTTTCAAATCTCACACTCACGATTTCCAATTTAAATCAGTGTTATTACGTTATTATGAATTTATTAAATAAATAAACCCATTAACACATTCCCAACCTCATAATTCTCCACATTTAATTAAACTGTCATGCCGGTACGCGTTGCGTGACGATTATTCGCTAAATGCAGGAAAACTTCACGGAAAGCACTGAAAACCTCAAATCTACTCAAAAATAGGGAAAAAAAATCATAAATGATTCATTTACGAACTCAATACACCATCAAATTCCCAGTTAAACCGAAACTGCTTTTACGCAAAATAGTCAACAGAAGTCAACTTTTCAGCTTTCATCAGGAAAACTGTCAAGATCGAAAGACTTCAAAATACAAAACTATAATATTTTATAATACTTAACCCTGGAAATATTACCGGTTATCACAGTCTCACCCCCTTAAAGGAATTTCGCCCCGAAATTCAACTCAAACCATTAACTCTCAATACTAACAGGAAATTCCATTCCTCAAAGAATCACATCAATCACTAGAATTTAGTCTTATCCAGCGAGGTTTCTTACGATCCCTCTAAAGACTAAGCCTTTCCACAGTCCGAATTCTACACTTTCTCACAATCATTCCATATCCGATCACAAAATCACGATAACTTCTCATGCTACCTCTTAGCTTCACAATTCCTTAATTTTAGGTCTCACTGCCTTAGTCGGGTGTCAGGATACGATCCCGTCCTCGACGTGACGACAAATCTATCAGAATTGGCATTGCCAAATCTTTCCGGTTATTCAACCAACGGGACAAACCCTACGGGGTATATGTCCTGCACAATGCGACTCATACTCTACCTTACCAACACTTACTCACTCAAAATCCCTAAGTAAACCTTACTTGGTCAAACCATCCCGGCTCTATCCTTCTAGGAAGGCCGTTCAAAAATCTAGACCACATCATTTCACGCTTTAAACTTTTCCAAATCAATCCTACTCAACGGGTGTCTTACATCTCACTTTACTTAGGTAGGTCAAGATACCTCTCAAAATCTTAAATATTCAAAATATGATCAGGTTTCCAAACTGATCATCACTACTCTTTCCAATACTCCCCCGTGACCATTCACGATCTATTACCTTTCTACACTATCTCCTAACAAGATGGTATAATCGGTCAGCCCGAATACATTTCGAGCTTACAGAATACACTAAATACATCGCACGCCACAACCTAATAAGGAAGTGGGTATCTGCCCTATCACGAGCAACCAATCGCAACGCACTCACACACGGGCAAAACTGCGCTCTCAACTAACACGAAACAACACAAAATACCGCTATCCATGAAGACCGAACAAAATTTCCTTCACTAATACGAAACGGTTTAAATACAAATCACCTAATAACTAGAATGATTCGCCATAACCACCAATACAAAAAGAAACTTTTCTAATCATAACTGACACTAACTGATGCTACCCAGTTTAGTGATATACAAAAAAACTACTAATACAAGCCTCATATACCCTACGCATCTCCTCTGGGCTCCTGCCCTATCCTCATACCGTCAACAACCTCAGCCAACTCTAATCGCGCACGTCTCTCCTCAGCAAGCTGTAACCATAAATCCCGGTTCTCTCCCTGCATATCACTGATGGCATGCCACAGAGCTGCTCTTTGGGCATCCGTCTGACCTGCCCATGACTCCAGGGCTAACACTGGTCTCCATATCACTCCATATGTCACTGCGACCCTCTCTTGCCCGTACTCTTGTCACACCCCGCCTAGGCGGAAACACGAGGTGTAACATCATGGATATCATCACAACACAATGGTCACGTATAGTCCATGCATCTTTGACAACACATTATCACAGTAATCAAAAAATTTCTAAACACTTTGCATCATTTCCACCCTAATAAATCATAAGAAAAGAAGGGTTATGAAACTCACCTGAAGCACAACCGCAGCTTCCAAATTTCAACACACAACTATACAAATAATAAACACGGTTACACGCGACCAAGCTAAAAGCTCTAGTCCATGTAACACACATATGATGGATGTCTAAGGGTTTAGTTAACCATCATGGGGCACCCCGACACCATGCCCAACCTTAACCATCTCATTAACACTTTACACTAGCTACTTACAATTAACTCAGAATTGCAGAA
>BQNB010101067.1:0-24562 GCA_026074375.1 Tanacetum coccineum | reverse complement strand
CTATAAGCATCAAGATTCATGAATCATGAAAGCTCAAGAATTAAAGAATAAGACTTCCGCAAACTCTGATATTAACGATAACTCCTCAGAAATCAAGCTTCGGGGGAGATTATTAGAAAGCTTTCAAGATGATGCAAAGTATGAGCATGTTGGTCAAGTCACAAGATCGCAAGGTGGCAAAGACGTTAAAGACAAACAAGGATAAAGATTTAAAGATCTTGGAACAAAAGACAAAGTCGAAAGACAATGACAAAGGCTCAAGATCAAATATCACAAAGTATGAAGGAACAAGCCTACAACAAGATAAAGACCAAAACGAAGACTCAAGAACTAAACGACAAAGCAATCTCAATAAGTCCAAGGAAGTAAGATTCAAAGACCTCGCTTCAGGGGAGATTATTAGCCTCAAAATATTAAGTCGATCAAGGAAACTCGGTCTTTATTTATTAGTCGTTGTATTCGGCTAGAAAGGGAGTCAGGCTCGTGATTTAAACTAATATTGTATACTTTGCGGGCTAAAGCCCAAAACCCGAGCCGACCCAACAACCCTACACCTAGGCGTCACCCTAGGGTAGTAAGAAAGTATAAATACCCCTCTCCACTCTTGGAGAGGGTGTTGGTCTCATTTGTAACTTTGCAAGGTAATCAACCATCTTATTTTTCTTCCTACTCTCTCTCTAGTTTCTCTCTCTAAAACTCTTTCATTCTTCTATCTCTTTTCTTATGGTTTCTTATCATTGATTCATACCTATTTGTATGGAAGTGAAATGATATTATAGGGTACCGACAATTTATATTATATATTATATATACTAAAGAAATCAAATCAATTTTTGGCGTCGCTGCCAGGGAGGTTGTGAAACGATTATTGTGTACGTTTGAAGATTAGTGTTTGAAGACCCTTCCCCGTGAAGTTATCGCTCTCATTTGTGAATATTTTTTTTCTATTACCAAGTAATCAAAAATACCAAAAAAATCAAAAACCAACAAAAACGACCGTTGTGTCACTTGTGAATTCGGCTCACTTTAGATTATAAACTACAAGAGAGGTATAAGGAGGGTCAATCCTACGAACTTCGACCCGAAAGGAGAAGGTTTTTAATAGCTTCGCGCTTACCCGCTCCTCCGCTTCTTTGTGCGTTTTCTAGAGAGCTACCGTACACTCGTTCGATTATCGGTTAACAAAAATATTTTCCTTTTTATTATTTTCTTTTATTTTGTTCTTAGTGTATGCAAACTCGCTCTTCGTCAAAATTCATTGGTGAACCTTCTATGATTCCGAAACGTCATAATCGTAGACATTCTATACAATTGCTCCAAGCACCCACCGAGGGTTACGATGGTCGATCAACGGTTTTCTCTTATTGAGACTCTCGTAGTTACGATGGCCGATCAACGTACTATGGTGCAATTGCTCCAAGCACCCACCGAGGGTTACGAGGATGCAATCGTTGTTCCCATGATCACCGCGGACAACTTTGAGCTTAAGCATGGTTTGCTCACTCTTGTGCAAAATAAACAATTTTTCGGACATGATAAAGAAGATCCTCATGCTCACATTTGATATTTCAACAAGATCACTTCTACGTTGAAGTTCCCAAACGTTCCGAATACGTCGATTAAGCTTATTCTTTTTCCATTTTCCCTCGAGGGAGCCACCCGGATTTGGCAAGAAAAAGAACCCCCTCGATCGATTCTTACTTGGGATAATCTTGTTTCAAAGTTTATTAACCAATTTTTCCCTCCCTCCAAAACAACAAACCTTCGAAATGAAATCATAAATTTCCAACAACGTTTTGATGAATCTTTTAGTGAGGCATGGGACCGATTCAAGGATCTCCTTCGTGCATGCCCACATCATGGTTTCTCGGAATGACATCAACTCGATACTTTCTACAATACTTTGAACTCTAATGATCAAGATTCGTTGAATTCCGCCACGGGTGGTAATTTTTTGGACAAAATGCCTCGAGATTGCTTAGCCATCATCGAGAGAAAATCCAAAGTTCATTATTCACGAAGCAAAGAAATTGTTGCCAAAGTAAGTACGAGCTCTTCTACCTTCGGTGTTTCACCCGATGTTGCCGAACTTAAAGAGATGGTGAAAGCCTTGCTTCTCGATTAGAAAAACCAATCCCAAGCTCCCGCAACCGTAAAGCGGTCGAGGAAAGTTGTGTAACTTACGGTGGTGCTCATTCTTACCGTAATTATCCCGCCACCGATGGCAACATTTATCATGACAATATTCAAGAATACGTTTCACAAGCCACCAGAGTTAACTACAACTAAGGAAATACCGGTTACCGTCCCCCGATGATTGCAAATCAAATTCGACCTCCCGGTTTTCCTCCCATTCAAAAAAATCAAAACAATCAAAGAAATAATCAAAACCGTTACAATCAAAACTAGGGAAATAATTACAACCAAAGTCCAATTTGGCTTACCAAGCTCTGTCTTACCAACCCTCGGTTCCTCAAACACAAGGTGTGTCAAAGGATGATTTTAAAAACTACCTCAAAGCTAATGATGCGGTTATGAAAAATATGCAAAACCAAAACCAAAACATGCAAAACCAAATGACCAATTTAATAGACATGCTTACCAAATTCATTAATACCAATACCGCCTCTACTTTGGGCTCGGGTTCTCTTCCTAGCAACACCGTTGCTAACCCGAGAGGTGATATGAAAGCCATCACCACTCGAAGTGGAGTTTCTTATGATGGACCTTCAATTCTACCTCTGCCTTCTTCTCTTCCTAAGGTGGTGGAACACGAACCCGAGGTGAAAAAGGATACAGTGCAACCAAGCACCGAAAACATCCAACCTCCGGAGGTCCAAACCCAAAATGATGAGCCCGTTGTTACTCCAAAGACTAAATCGACCATACATTATCCTTCAAGGATTAACAAGGAGAAGCTCCGTGAAAAAGATGATCTTTTAGCTTTGAAATTTATGGAGATTTTTCAGAATCTCCACTTCGAGCTAAGCTTTGTGGATGCTCTCCTACACATGCCCAAATTTGCACCAACGTTTAGAAAGCTTCTCAATAACAAAGATAAGATAATTGACTTAATCAAGACGCCGATGAATGAAAATTGCTCGGCGGTTATCCTCAAAAAGTTTCCCGAAAAACTTAGAGACCCCGTAGATTTCTTATACCGTGTAATTTTCCGAAGATGGATGAGTTCTTAGCCTTGGCCGATCTCGGTGCAAGCATCAACCTAATGCCTCTTTCCGTATGGGTAAAGCTAAATCTCCCAAATTTGACCAAAACCCGAATGATACTTGAACTTGCCGACCAAACGATTTCTACTCCAATCGGCATTGCCGAGGATGTTTTCGTGAAAGTTGGAACATTTTTCTTTCTGACCGAATTCGTAGTCGTTGATTATATTGCCGATCCTCGGGTTCCTTTGATTCTCGGGAGACATTTCTTGAGGACGGCACGAGCTTTGATTGATGTTCACGGTGAACAAATGACCCTTCGACATGATGACCAATCCATAACATTCAAAGTTGGTGATAATAAGACATTCTCCTACAATACTATTGAATCGGTTAACCGAGTCGATGTTATCAACATATCTTGTGAGGAGTTTGCTCAAGAAGTACTTAGATTTTCGAACATTTCCAAGAGTGGCAATCCCATCCCAACTTTGGAACCAATCCTTTCTACTTCTCCCCCCTCTCTCACTCCTTTTGAGGGAGGTGACTTCATTTTAGAAGAGATCGAAGCTTGTCTTACTAGCAAATCAATTCCACCAAGGAATTGATGATGCCGGCTTCGATCCAAGAAAAGACCTTCTCACCCTTGAAAGATTGCTTAATTCTGACCCATCTTCCACCCTCACCCCGAAAGAACAAAGATTTAAGGAACTTAAAACCGTTAAACCTTTTGTGATGAACTCCCCGAGCTTGAGCTCAAAGACTTACCACCTCATCTTGAGTACGCGTTTTTGGAGGGTACCGATAAATTACCCGTCATAATCGCTAAAGACTTAAAAGATGAGGACAAGACCGCTCTTCTTAAGGCTCTTAGATCACATAAGCGTGCCATAGCTTGGAAGATTTCAGATATTAAGGGAATAGATCCGAAGTTTGTACTCATAAGATATTGATGGAAGATAATGTTAAACCCACGGTCCAACATCAAAGACGGGTTAACCTAAAAATTCACGAGGTTATCAAAAAGGAAGTTATCAAACTCCTTGATGCCGGATTAATTTATCCCATCTCCGATAGCCCGTGGGTTAGCCCCGTCTAATGTTTGCCCAAGAAAGGTGGTATAACCATAATTGAAAATGATGATAATGAATTGATACCTACTCGATTAGTTACGGGATGGCGTGTATGCATTGACTACCGAAAGTTAAATGATGACACCCGTAAAGATCATTTCCCATTACCCTTTATGGACCAAATGCTTGAGAGACTCGCGGGAAACGAATACTATTGTTTTATAGATGGTTTCTCGGGTTACTTTCAAATACTAATTGACCCGAAGGACCAAGAGAAGACCACCTTCACTTGCCCTTATGGAACTTTTGCCTACCGAGGTATGCCTTTCGTCTTATGTAATGCTCCAGGTACGTTCCAAAGGTGCATGATGGCCATTTTTCATGACATTATCGAGGAAACATTGGAGGTCTTCATGGATGATTTCTCGATCTTTGGGGATTCTTTCTCTTCATGCCTCTCCCATTTAGAGAAAATGCTCAAACGGTGCGAAGACACTAATTTAGTTCTAAATTGGGGGAAATGCCATTTTATGGTAAAAAGAAAGCATTGTTTTAGGACATAAAATTTTAAAGTCCGGGATTGAGGTCGACAAAGCTAAAGTTGATGTTATAGCTAAACTCCCTCATCCGACTTCCGTTAAAGGCATTCGAAGTTTTTTAGGTCACGCCGGGTTTTATCATCGATTTATTCAAGATTTTTCTAAAATCGCCAGGCCGATGACCTATCTTTTGGAAAAAGATACCCCTTTCTTCTTCTCTAAAGAGTGTATCGAAGCATTTAATGACCTTAAGAAGAAATTGTCTAAAGCACTGATTTTAGTTGCCCCCGATTGGGACCTACCGTTTGAGATTATGTGTGATGCTAGTAACTTTGCCGTAGGTGCGGTCTTGGGGCAACGTAAGACCAAACATTTTCAACCGATACACTATGCAAGCAAGACTATGACTGACGCTCAAGCTCATTATACTACTACGGAAAAAGAGCGTTTAACCGTAGTGTATGTTTTCAAGAAATTTTGGCCATATCTTGTCTTGTCGAAAACAATAGTGTATACGGACCACTCGGCTCTTAAGTATCTTCTCGCTAAACAAGATGCTAAACCAAGATTTCTTCGCTGGATTCTCCTACTCCAAGAATTTGATGTCATTATCCGTGATAAAAAAAGGAGCGAAGAATCTAGCGGCCGACCACTTGTCTAGATTAGAGAACCCCCACCAAAGTGAGCTCGAGAAAAAGGAAATTACCGAAACATTTCCTCTCGAGACACTTGGTATGGTTACCTTTCGTGATGATGATAGTACCCTATAATTTGCCGATTTTGCAAATTACCATGCGGGGAATTTTGTGATTAAAGAGATGTCATCCCAACAAAAGAACAAGTTTTTCAAAGATGTTAAGCACTACTTTTAGGACGGCCCCTATTTGTTCAAGATTTATGCGGATCAAGCGATCCGGCGATGTGTTTACGGCCAAGAAGCTGTTGATATCCTCACAGCTTGCCATAATAGGCATACCGGGGGACATTATGGTGCCAACTACACCGCCAAGAAAGTTTTTGACTCAGGATTATTTTGGCCTACCATTTACCGCGATGCCTATAACTTGGTCACCCGTTGTGACGCTTGTCAACGTCAGGGAAAAATCTCACAACGAGATGAAATGCCTCAAAACGCAATTCAAGTTTATGAGATTTTTGACGTTTGGGGCATCGACTTCATGGGCCCGTTCCCGTCTTCACGAGGGAACAAGTATATACTCGTGGCCGTCGATTATTTGCCAAAATGGATTAAAGCGAAAGCGCTCCCCACCAATGACGCCCGAGTTGTTTGTAAATTCTTAAAATCTCTCTTCGCCCGATTTGGGACCCCTCGTGCTATCATTAGTGATCGCGGTACCCATTTTTGCAATGACCAGTTTACAAAGGTCATGCTTAAATACAAAGTTACTCACCGTCTCTCCACCGCATATCACCCACAAACAAGTGTGCAAGTTGAGGTTTCAAATCGTGGTTTAAAACGCATTCTGGAAAGGACCGTAGGCGAACACCGTGCTTTATGGTCCGATAAGTTGGATGACGCCTTGTGGGCCTTCCGTACCGCATTTAAGACACTCATCGGGTGCACTCCTTACTAGTTGGTGTACGGAAAGGCTTGTCATCTACCCATCGAGCTCGAGCATAAGGCCTGTTGGGCCTTAAAGCATTGCAATTATGACCTTGTTACCGCGGGTGATCACCGAAAAGTTCAAATGAATGAATTAAATGAACTTCGTGATCAGGCCTATAAGAACTCTTTGATCTACAAAGAGAAGACAAAGAGGATCCATGACTCCAAGATCAAGAACCTCATTTTCAACGTTGGTGATCAAGTCCTCCTCTTTAATTCTCGATTAAACATTTTCTTGGGCAAGCTTAAGACCCGCTAGACTGGACCATTCACCGTTACCTAAGTATTTCCTTATGGCACCGTCGAGTTATCTCAAACCGACGGGCCAAACTTCAAGGTGAATGGTCATCGACTTAAATACTATTTTGGAGGGGACATACCACCGATGGTTGTCTCGGATCTCTAAACTTTCCCCATGGACCAATGAATTCGGGGACAGGTCAAGCTTAGTGACCTTAAACAAGCGTTTCGTAGGTGGCAACCCATGCTTATCCTTAATAATTATATAGTAGTAATGAATAAGTGTGTTGTGAGGAGGCTCGCCTCTTTCTTTCTCGTGTTTTGTGGTTTTTGTTGTATGTCCAGGATTGCCCGTATTTTGAAGCCTCTCGTGCTCGTGGTTTTGTCCTTCGTTCACTCGAGCTTCAATCCTCAGCTTCATTTGGGAATCCAATATCCTAATCTTATCGACTAACGTTTATCTTTGAGCACACTTAATAAACGGCTTAGGATTTATGTAGCCTTCTTTAAACATGGAGGACAATGTTCAATTCTAGTATGGGGGGATCTATCGATTTCATTGTGCCTACAGTCGTTGTTTTTGCGTAATCCCGTTTTTACCACCAAAATACCAAAAAATGAAAAAAATTTAAAATTTTCAAAAATAAAATAAGTGTTTTGTTACAATTTTGACTTTCCTGCTGGGTAGAATAAGAATAAATTTTGACTCGATCGAGCGTGTAGAGCTCTAGCTTGTCCCTTAACTTTTAGACTAAGCATTCGCGAATCTTTTTACTAAAGATTTTAAACTTGCGAAAACAAAAAATGATAGAGTTAATTATGAGTTAGATGCTAAACAAGGATTTTTTGAAAATCTTACAAGCTCATGAGTGTAATTTGTGGCTTTTTCTCCTATAAGCTCCTAACCGGACTAATAATACGTGTTATTATCGAAAATTAAACTTAAATCAACAATTTTTGCTATTGAAGCTTAATTAATGTAGTCGACAACATTAATTTATTTAGTCTTAGTTCAAATTTATACTTAAATTTTCTAAAAAGAATTTTCTAAAAAGAAATTTTTCTATATCAAGGTAAATATAAAGTAAAAAAAAATGAAAAAAATGAGGTAATAATAATAATAAACTGTGGGCTGATAAAAGTTTACTGCATCTTGCCGGCTCACAACCGATGTTGCAGTCTTCTAAATAAGGCACAGATTAAATTATCCGAACTGATAAAAGTATTGCTGCATCTTGCGACTCACAACCGATGAAGCAGCCTTCTGAAAAGGTTCGAGAGAATTCCTTAGTTAAAAGGATGTGTAAATTAAATTAAGTGTAATAAACGTGAATTAATAAATATAGGGAAAATCTCTTTTTCTTAAATTTAAATATGATTTTGAACTAATACTATTTCGTTTTAAGTTGTGATTTTATGTATAAACGGGAAATCCAAGGGTGTTGAAACCGAAGGGCCGTAAGTCCGATACTAGTCTCTGTGGGTGTCAAAAGCATGGTCCACTTTAGCCGCAAGGTTTGGGATGTGCCGAGACGAAAGTCGCTACATGGGATGATCTCGCCTTCAAACTCATTACTTTTGGGTGGAACGTAAAGCATATAAATTTTGAAAAAACGGTTGATCCATGGTTGAAATTCAAAATAAGCACATTCACCTAAGATATAATAATTGTCGGGAGCGAAAAGTTTCACAAGGGTACACGAAGAGTAGCTTTAGCATCTAACTTAAATTTAAATGAGTATTTCTTGTTAGCTTGGTTTGGGACGAGTGAAAAGTCGGGGACGATGAATTTATCCTTTTTGGGCATTTTAGGATTGAAATGCATCTTATTCCGTGACCCTAAAGTTATGAAAATAATGAAAGTCCAAACATTCTAGTTAGTTGCTAAAAAGAAAAGTATAAAAAAATGAGAAAAAAGTTAACTATCGAGCCTGATTCCCGATAATATTTTATTACAACATTAACTAATTAATTGACCGAGACTTAAATACATAATGAACGAACTTCATGTTCGACTCAATATTTTGAGGCTAACAATCATTTTAATGATCCGTCATCTCCTCGTCCTTCTCCAGAACCACCGGATGTTGAGATTTGCTTAAATTTGGAGCCCTATGCGGCCGTAATAAACGATTTTGATGAGCTTTACGAAAATGAATGTTTTGATCCAGGGGGAGGTGAGATTAATGTTTCTCAAAATGTTGAAGATGACGATTCCTTCACATATGTCATTCGGACTTTTCTCCCGTATCTCACCTACCCTGTGGATTCTCCTTTACTTCTCTCCACTGGGAGTGAAGACACTATTTTTGACCCTGGCATCTCCGCTTTTCATTTTTCTCTTAAGCCGGTGGCATTTGCTTCCCTAAGGACAACTTAATTTGGGGATGAGTCAAGCTATGTGACTCGGTTACCAAAAACAAAGCGCTTCGTGGGAGGCACCCCATGCTTATCCATTTTCTTCTTTCTTTCTTATTTCTAATGTGATGTGAGGAGGCTTGTACTCTTCTGATTCTTGTTATTTGTTACTTGTGATTGTTTGTAGGATGAACCAAAACTTTCTGAAGTCTCTCGTGTTCGGTATTTTGTCTCGGACCACTCGAGCTTCCTAGCCTTTTCTTGCCATTAGTTTGGGGAAATCTGATATCCTAGATTTTTATCGACTAACATTTATCTTTTAGCACACTTAATATACGGCTAAAGATTTTTGTGGTACTTTCTTCATACTCGGATTAAGCATTCGACTTTTTGAGTTCTAGTATGGGGTTTTTCTAGCCTTAAACTAGGAAACATTGAGGACAATGTTTAGTTTTAGTATGGGGTGGTATATCTTCGATATTATCTTACCTACCTTTTGCCCGTTGTTCTCGCGTACCTCGTTTTTCCACCAAAAATATGTTTTATGTGAAAAATAGCAAAAATTTTAATTTTTTTTGTGCATAAAAAAGAAAAAAAAAGAATAAATATTGATGAAATAAGTGTTTTGACACAAATAAAGGTGAGAACAAAAAATAAATTTTGATCCGACCGGTTTTATACCTTAGCTTTTTCCTTAACATACTTAAATCGAGTTTGTTGCTAGTCTTATGTAGGCTTATCCATTATGCCGAACTTGATTGATTAGAGTTAAGATTGTTGCCAGTCTATGTGACTTGTTAAAGTGCCGATCTTAATTCGCTAGGCTAAGCATTCGCGAGTTTCTTTCTTAGAGATTTTAAATTACGAAGAACGAGAAATGATAGAGTCAAGTATAAGTCATGATATTAAACGTGGAATAGTTAGATTTCTTTAAGGCTTATTAGTATTAATTGTGGCTTTTTATCCCATTAGCTTGTTTCACTTATATGCATAAATGTTTAATAAGTAAGGTTGTCTGGTTCAATTAAATTTTTGGTAACTTTCCTTTGATTTGGAAGTCGATGATTCAAATTTTGGCTTATTATATGCATCACATGTTTATTGCTTTACTTATACCTTAAAGAGCCTTAGGGTATATGGTATGAGTAGAGTTAATCATTTTATTACTTTTTGCCTTAAAGAGCCTAAGGGTATATGGCAGAAGTAATACTAGTCATGAAATTATTTGTACCTTAAAGAGCCTTAGGGTATATGATACTTATAAAATTAATGATTAGACAATATTGCTTAGTTATTTACACCTTAAAGAGCTGGTTTAAATAACATAACTTGATTTATGTCTTAAAGAGCCTAAGGGTATATGACATGAATTAAGGCAAAAGCAACAAAAGCCAAATTTCAGTCACTTCATCGGTTTTCAATGATAAGGGTGGAAGCCAAATTTTATTTTTAACCGTTACGCTTTATTTTTGGAATTAATAAGTACCGAAATAAAGTCTTAAAGAGCCTTCGGGTATATGACTTAAGTAAAATCTTGAGATACAAACTTAGGATTTGCGGGAGGAAAAGTAAGTACACAATTAGAATTTATAAGTAGTGTTAGTATCATGACTTGTATTTGACAATGATCTTGTTTTTAAGCTTAGTTTGGAAAAAGTGAAAGTTGGGAACGATGAATTTATTTTGTTCCATGATCCTAAGAATTATTGAGTGATGAAGTATGGAAATGTATGAAAAAGCATTAAAAATGGAAAAACTTTGAAAAATGGGAAAACGGGGTGTTTTAAAACATGTGATTTCTTAACTCTCCCCACAAAAGACTTTACTGCTTTTTAAAGGATTAGTTTGGGGAGGTTTTGAGGTATTTGGTTTTAGAGCATATAATATTGCGTGAGGACACGACAATCACTTAGTTTGGGAATTTTGATATGTAAGAAATCACATATCCATTTTATATCAAAAATGACCCTAAAAAGATGAAATAATGCAAATTATGCTTGTATATCTTGTATTTTGTCTTTTGTGATGTGTAGGTACGGATATTTCAAATATCGCATGAAGAAGGCAAAAACAAACACGAGAATGGAAAGAGGGCGAGAAAAGCCAAAGTCGAAATGTGAAAATATTGAGGAAAAGCCTAAGAGGAACCCGAAAACCCAAAAGATAACCAAAACAGTCAAGCAAAATAATGACCATTAGCCTTTTAGACTAACGGCCGTTAAATTTCACAAACAAAACCATAAAAAAATACTAACGAATGTTAGTGTTAATATAACACTCATTAAACACAATTATATCTGATTGGGCCTTATCCATTTTTATTAACCAAGCCATCACCACTACAGCCCAACTCCATTTAATATCAGCCCAAGTCAACTTTTAAGAACCGGTCAAACCTAGTGAGAAATAGGCGCCAAGTTACCAGTTACTGTTCATTATCTCTAAGATCGGGTAAAAATCAGTTGCAGGGGATAAAACGTCAACATCAACAAAGGCCACGCTCCCAAGACTCACGAAATAAGCATGACCAAGCCACATAGATGCCACGTTGGCGATCCTTACCCTCACACATCATGATCTAACGGCTTAGAATTAAAATTGATGATCCGTGTGCTACTACAAGTAATTCAAGGGCTGGGATCTTAACTTGGAGCTCACTCAAGGTTTTCTCTTACCAAACAAGCACATCCAAGGCCTCACTCCTCTCTCACTTCAACTATAAATAGATGATAGGATTTCATTTTTTGTTTCGTCCCAATTTATGCATTAGAATTGGCTTATCATTTTAATTCATGTCATTTACTTATCAGCAAAGTTAAATTCTAGTTGTAATTTCCATTTTCGTTATTGTACTTTAAATTTCATAAATCAATAAAAATAAAAAATATTTTGTTACCTTTCATTGCTACTGTTACATTGTCCATTTACTATTCCATTGTTCTTTGTTGATCTCAAATACATCTCTGATTGTTGTTAGAAGCTTGTTTAAAGCCTGTGTTAAATTTTGTTGAGTTTTAAGTTTTGGAAGATTTTCGGATTTAGTTCAAGGATTTTTGGATTCAAAGCTTGTCCATGCGCTGGTTTATTGTTGGTTTGATGTTGTTTCAGAAAAGCTAAGGACCTAAGGGTTTGTTAGGTTAGAATTTAGGACTTCTTTAATTGCTTTGGACTACAAGTGAGTTTCATTTACTGTTCAAGTCGAATTTCACATATTTTTGTTCTTGCTCATTTGGATGATTAGATCTGTTTCTATGTGTTTCCATTTGGTTGTTTAAGTGTTATTAGGATATGTTTTTGATTGTTATGTTTTGGATTTAAGTTTTCATGTCTATGCTTCAAATTTGCTAAAATATTCATGATAGATTGCACAATCTGATTTGGATAATTTCTTGCTTAGTTTGATGTTTAGATTTACTCATTAGAATTGTTATAAAGTGTTCTATATCTGGTTTATAAGATTCATGGTTTTAGATTTGAAGTTTGAGAGTTAAAATTTAATCATTAAGGAGTGTTTGGGATTACCTGGTTTTTCAAGTTCTTAAGCTGTTAAATACTATTCATGTTGAGATCTCAGTTTATAATCATTATACTATCAATATAAAACAAGTTTAAGTCAGGTAAATTCAAGATTATGAAAGTTCAAATGATTTTTAATGTATCATGTGCAAAATGTGGTGTTTAGAAGGCATAACATAGCATAATCATGAATAATAAGCTCTAGTAAGGTTTAGTTCATAAATTGAGTTCCATTTGAGTGCTAAAATTAGTCTAGTATCTGGTTTTCGAAAATGCAAGTTTGTATCTCAATTTTAGTGTAAGTACAAAGTGAATTTGCACTGTTGTTACATCAGATAGTCTGCACTAAGGCTTTTAGCTTTTAATCTCAGTATGTTAATGTGCTTCAAATTGTGTTAAGAAAGTGTTTTCAAGTAGCTTATCACTGGTTTAAGTAGCTTATTTAGGTTAAGGTCATAATTAGTTTTAGTAATCGTGAAATCAGTTCATTAATCTTAGGTTTAAAGTTTGTTTGGCTAAAAGTATAACTGTCACATTATCAAGCTGATTTCCAGCTTATTTGAGCTTATTATAAAAAGTGCTTTTACGAAAGAGTTAAGTTTTAAGTTGTTCTACATATTTGTTTTTCAAAGATTTTCTAAAAATAAAAAATAATAATAATAATAAAAACGAGAGGTCCAGGACTCGAACCTGCGACCTCCCGTTTTTCATACTCACGCCTTAACCAATTTGCTTCAGTAGCTCATCCATCATAGGTTGCAACTAAAATGTACTTAACGTCTCTCTTGGCCAGCTAGCTTATTAATACCTCGCAGCTTATAGGACTTATTTCAGCTTATTGGTTCGAGCTTATCTCGAACCAATATTTTTCTTGTGTTCCTCTCAGTGTCAGCTACATTTTGATATTTTTATAAATTTTTAGGTCAACTTTTGGATTTATTAGAATTTAATTTAGGTTAAAACTTTTAAAAATTCATAAAAAATAGAAAAATAATCAAAAAAAATTTCTTTTGTAATAATTTAGGTTTGGGTATAAAAAGTTTTGTCGTAGGCTTAAAATTCGTATTACTTGCTTCTTAGTCGCGTTTTATCAATTATTGTTTACGTTTAATTGTCATTACGTGCTTAATTTGTTTTCGTGCTTGTAAATATTTTTCTTTTACGTATAAGTAGAATGTAGAAATCAAATCTCCAAATATTTTTCCATTCAAAATTACGCGATCACGGACGATTCCGAATCTCAATTCACGACTTCTTTGGGGAATAACGACTCGGAAGGTTTTTGAGAACAACTTTGGTTAAAAGTTTGTTTCTCGAACCCATCGGAAAATACTTACTATACTATTATTGACTCCTCCTTATTATTTCGTATTTATATATTATATATATTCATATGTGTTGAAAACGAACGGATCACATGCACTTTGCCTTTTTGTCTTTTCAAAAAAAAAACTCTGCTCATACTGAGTGTAATCAGCTTTTTCACAAGACTTTTTCACAGCTTATTTAGATTTCAAAATGTTTTCTCTAAGCTGTTTTGCGTAGCTTATAACATAAGCTTATTAGTTTTGCTAGTCAATAAGCAATAAGGATCTGATTTAGGGCTTAAAATTAAGCCCAAAAGTGCCTCATTGGGCTGTTTAAGTACTCTTTTTGGCCAAATTGCTTATTAGCTTATTTGAGCTTTTCAGCTATTAGGATTGTTTAAACTTAGTTTAGATTTTCTTATTAAGTTAGGATTAAAGTGCTTTTAGCTTATTTAGCTTAGGTTAGAGTTTATTTAAGCTTATTAGCTTTTTCAGTTTAGAATGTTAAGTTTAAAAGCCTTTTAGGTGAATTTGTCATTTAAGCTTAGTATTAGCTCAATTTATTTGCTTATTTTTGTTCCATAGTACTTATTAGGTGTAGCTTATAATCTGTTTTGGGCTTATTAGTGTTCATGTTTGCTTATTGAGTCTTAAATAATCAAACAGTTAAGCCTTTTAGTTTTTTTAGCTTTTAAATAATCTGTCACCCTTTTAGAGCTTATTTCTAGCTTATTTTAGGTTTTTTATAAAAAGTCATTTAACAAAAAGTTCTTATTTTTAGCTTATCTAAAAAGCTGTTTCAAAAATTTTACAAAATAAAAAACTTAGGAATTAGGGAAGTCAAGGGTGAGCAAGGCTCGAACCCCTGACCTCAACCCAACTCCTAAGCTTTTCACACACACCACAACACCAACTGCCATGGGGTCTTTTTCAGTTATAACCTCACACCACTTTTCTTTTATAAACATTTCTCCCTTTAAGCTTAACAGCCCATTTTAGCTTATTAACAGCTTATTTCAATAAGCTGTTGACCCCGTTTTATTTTTTTTAGGTTTAGCATAGTGCAAAGTACTTTTCACAAATTTTTTAGAATTTTACAAATTAGTTTAGTATTTTTTATTAATTTTTTAGATTAAATCCGTTTTTAATTCATAATAAATAATATAAAAGTCAAAAAAATATAATTCTTTTTTTTAAATTTTCTTTTATCATTTAGGATTTATAAAAATTAAATTTTCATTTGTAGGGTTAAAATTTTAGAATTTGGGTTTTTAAAGAACGGGTTTAGGAGCCCGTTAACGTTTTTTTTGTGTTTTAGCCTTAATTGCTTTCCTTTTTAGCTTGCCTTTACTTGTTTTTGTATTTTATTTGTAGAAATAGGAAACCAAATCCAATTTGTGATATTCAAGCATTTTTCCACAAACGTTACCTCTATTTTCAATTCACACCTCGTCGGGATACGACCCGGGAAGCTTTTTTAGGATTTTACTTTGGATAAAAGTAAAAATCTTCTAAAAGCCTTACGAAATACTCTCACTCTTCTATTATTGATTTTGGGTATTTTAGTTATATATTTATATTATATATTATATATACTAAAGAAATCAAATCAGTGATGCAAAAAGTAAATAAGTAATCTACGAAATATGAACAAGTAAAAATAAGAAAGATCAAACCGATGACACAATGATTTATAGTGGTTCGGCTACGAAGCTCCTCTTCGCCCTACTCCACTTCCTAAGTACCCAACTTAAGAATTATCTTCACTATGTCAAGCTCCCTTTAGGTGGAGAAAATTATACACGTCGCTTACACTTTTTCCGGTACTAAGCTAAATACCGAGTTCTACTTTAAGATAGAACCAATCTAACACACTATGTATTTTGTGGCCTAAATACTAACCTATCATACACATATGATACACACAACACATAACACAAGATATACAAGATGAATGATTATCACAAACGTGATGACACAATTAAACTATTAACACTTTGAAGCTTGATGTCTTTTTGAGTGTTCTTCACTAAAGAGTGGAATGAGTTGATCACTTGTAATGGATTATTTAACAAGTATAATGATCAAAGAATATAAAAGATAAAAGATATATGTGAAAAATATTTGTCAAGACTTATTTAAAATGAAAGCTTAAGGTTGCTATTTATAGTCAAGCCTTCGAAATTCAAATATGTCCCAGACAGCTGGTCTGTGCGACTCATGGATCCACCATTGCCTGGATCCGTCTTGTGTATTTGGTGGATGCGTGGGTGGAGCTGGGACAACATTTTTCATTTTGTGATTAACCCCAAATCTATACAAAATATTGTTTTGTACTTAATAAAACTAGTTTATTAGATTCTTTTCGAACAAAATATTTCTTATCACCAATAAGGAAAGATTTTCTAGATTTGGGAATATTTGAAAAGATTTGGAAAGATTGTTTCCACTTATGGTTAATCTTATTTTGTCTTACATGATTAATATAACTAGCTTATAATTAATCATGTGTTAACTTAAATCATTTGATTAGAAAGGGTTTATGCAAATGATAATATTTTTCTTTGATCATCAACTATGTTTAATAATGCCATATTCATACCTTAAGTGATTTGTCGTCGTCAAGTAAACTTTCGACTAAATAACTTGTTTACGTAATCAAAACATGAAGATCATTAAATATAAATATCGTTTTTGCGCGAATATTTGTATCAACACGAAACAAGGAAAGAATATCAACATACTTGTTCTTGTTCTTTCTTTAATTTTGTAAATCAAAGAAAGTTTCTGTTGGGAATACATAAGATCAATGATGATATCTTTTTTTCGTCTTTGCTGTTGTAAAGATCAGATCTAATACAACACAAAAACAACAACTAAGATATTTTATCCTTTTAATTTCAGTTTTGAGTCTTGATGTTGTAGATAGAGATGGATTTGTTGGATTATTGTTATTATGACGAAGGGTTTAGATTTAGATGTGTAGATTTTTTGTGGCTGTATGATGTTGTAATGTGGCGAGGGTTTAGGATTAGTTGGATTTGATGTAGTTGGCTGATTTTGTTGTTATGATTGATGTGGTAAAGTTGTTGTGGTTTGAATAAATTGAGTCTGACCTTCTTCTTCTTGTCCTTTTCTGTTGACCTTGACTCGGTGGCTGACTCAGTTGAGTCGACTCGGTCAACTCGGTAAGAACATTAATGGTAATACATGTTATATTCCGATGCTAGGAGTGGATTTTACAAGCAAATATTTAGGTCTAAAAACTCTACCAAATTAGAAGGTCAATAATCATTTTCTTGTTCTAAGACACCACAAAACCATAAAGAAATGTGGTCGATAAAAACCAACCTCTGGTTTTCTCGTAATAGGAATAACTTCACCTCAGGAGTTACATGCCAGGGGAATGTGTCCTCCTTTCCACATATCCCAATCAAATGCATCAAAATGCCATGGGATGTTTAATACAACTTTTTTGGACCCATGAGATATTAGGGGCCAAATGTTTGAGTTGTTGTATTATATAATAGTATGCCTTAGTGTTGACTTGGAACCCGATGAGTGGATAAAGATAGCGGATGCTCTAAGCATATCACGGGCAACTGAAAGCTCTTTTCAACATACAAGGCATATAACAGAGGTAACATCATTTTTGGTAGTAATCTACGCGGAAACATCATTGGCAAATGTACGATATCTCATGACTCACTTAAAATTGCTAATGTAAAGCATGTAGATAATTTAGGATTCAACTTACTAAGTGTAGGACCAATATGTGATAGTAAGTGTAAGGTTATATTTTTTGAAAATGTTAGCGATATAGTTAAGGACGCTAAAGTCATAGGTAGGGGTATTAGGAAGAAAGGCTTATATGTGATGAAATTAGGAACTAAGCCTGAAGACAAAATTTGTCTTGCAACAATTCATGAAAACTCCACTTCATGGCATAGGAGATTAGGTCACACTAATATGCATCTCATTCAATCGGTAGCATCTAAGGAATTAGTTAGAAACCTACTTAAGCTTAAGTTTAATCAACACTTTTGTGATGCTTGTAAAATTGGAAAACAAGCTCACACTGCACAAAGCTAAGAATGTAGTCTCAACGACTAGATGCTTATAACTTCTCCATATGGATCTCTTTGGTCCATCCGCCGTACGGAGTTACGGAGGAAACCTCTACACCTAGTAATAGTAGACGACTATTCTAGGTATACATGGACAAGATTCCTTAAAACTAAAAATGAAGCCTTAGATCAATTCGAAATATTTAGTAGGAAAATACAAAACCAATTAGGATGTTCTATAGTGTCAATTAGGACGGACCACAGTAGGGAATTTGATAATGAAGTGCAATTTGGAGAATTTGTAATGCCAACGGTATTACACATAACTTCTCGGCTCTATGCACTCCACAATCAAATGGGGTGGTAGAAAGGAATATATGACTACTATCAAGTAATGGAGTAGTGCCATTATTGAATAATAATGTTTACCATAACGTTTTGGTGTAACGCCGTAGATACTTCAACATACATTCTCAACCGAATCCTAATTAGATCAATCCTAGGAAAAACACCTTATGAACTCTTGAGAGGTAAGAAACCTACTCTTGATTATTTTAGAGTGTTTGAAAGCAAGTGATTCATTTTAAACACCAAAGACTACCTTACTAAGTTTGACCCAAAGTCATATGAAGGTGTCTTTTTAGGTTACTCCCAAAATAGTAAAGCCTACATCATCGTTAATAAACACACTAAGAAAATCGAAGAATCACTCAACGTGATATTCGATGAAACTCCTCCACCCTCTAAGACATCACCTTTGGTGGATGATGACTTAGATGAAGAAGAAGCAATTAAGGTTGCCGAAAAGAAAAACTTAGAAAATGACATTGAGGATGAAACTTTAGAGATTGACGAAATAGTCAATATTAAGGAGTCTAGAAACCATCCATTAGAAAATGTCATAGGAATATTAAGGAGTCTAGAAACCATCCATTAGAAAATGTCATAGGAAACCTTAACCAAAGAACCCTTAGGTCACAAGCCCAAAACCAAAGTAACTTCTTTTGTTTTATATCAACTATAGAACCTAAGAACGTGAATGAAGCCTTAACGGATAAAAGTTGGATAATCACTATGCAAGAAGAATTAAATCAATTCATTGCTAACGACGTTTGGGAGTTAGTTCCACAACCTAGGAATATGACAATCATAGGAACTAAGTGGGTGTTTAGAAATAAGTTAGACGAGAACGGTGTCGTTTCTCGAAATAAGGCTAGGTTAGTTGCTCAAGGCTATAATCAACAAGAGGGCATCAATTATGATGAAACTTATGCCCTAGTTGCTAGACTTGAGTCTATTAGGATATTACTAGCTTATGCTTGTGCTTTAGATTTTAAGCTATTCCAAATGGATGTAAAAAGTGCATTCCTGAACGGTTTTATCAATGAGGAGGTATACGTGGCACAACCTCCGGGATTCATTGACTTCGAAAAACCGGATCATGTTTATAAACTAAAGAAAGCTTTATATGGTCTTAAACAAGCACCCAAAGCTTGGTATGATAGATTAAAAGCTTTCCTTATTAAACATGAATACAAAATGGGAATGGTAGATAACACACTTTTTACTAAGAAGAAAAGTTCAAATCTCATCATCGTTCAAATATATGTCGATGACATTATATTCGGTTCGACTTGTCAAGACATGTGTGATGAATTTGCCAAAATCATGCATGACGAGTTTGAGATGAGCATGATGGGTGAACTTAACTTCTTCCTTGGATTACAAATAAAACAAATGGAAGATGGTATCTTCTTTAATCAATCTAAATATATTAAAGAAATGCTTAAGAAATTTGGCTTAGAAGATTCTAAACCAATGAAAACCCCCATGTCCTCCGATACATACTAAACTCCAAACGAAAGACGAAGAGTGAGAGTCGTAGATATAACCAAAGGTATCGAAATGCATGATAGGTAGTTTATTATACCTAACGACAAGTAGGCCCAATATCATGTTTAGTGTCTTCCTTTATGCCCGCTTCCAAGAGGATCCTAAAACCTCTCATATTGAAGCAGTTAAGCATATCTTTCGATACATTAAAGGCACTAAGTATTTAGGATTATGGTATCCTAAAGGGACCGACATAAAAACCGTAGTATATGCCGACTCTGATCATGCGGGAGATTATGTGGACAGAAAGAGCACTAGCGGCAATAAAGATATTTGTACGGTTCAAAGGATAGGTTGTTGACAACTGGATTCTAGAAGAAACAACTCTCTTGCTATATCACACTCCGAAGCGCGCGAATTACAGTCAGCGGGCCAAAAGGCATGTCAACAGTACAAATGGAAGAATCAAGCTTCTTTATCGAATATGACGTTTGACTCGACACATCCACCGATCACATAGGTGACAATAATGGTGCGATTGACCTTAGCAAGAACCCGGTGCAACACTCTCGAACCAAACACATTGAAATTCGTCACTACTTTCTTCGTGATAATGTCCAGAAAGGACATATCTCTATCAAAAAAGTACTGTCTGTCGATGATGTGGAGGTTGTAAAGACTTCACAAGAAGCTTTACAATCCCATAGGCAGTGTACCTAACCGTTGTAGTGTAGTATAGGCAAGACTCAACCGGGTGATATTGTTATCGTTCTCTAAGGGGAATAGGTTTGGGTAGGCTCGAACACGATCTCTACGCGAGAATTTCAAAGGGTTTAGCAGAGATTATATATTTTTTATTTTTATATTTTATAGAAAGCAAGTAAATTAATGATTTGAGAGGTTGGTTTGTTTAACTAATTACTAAACTAATTATAATCTAAACTACTGGTGATAACTTTATGATAAAATAATGTATTTACTTAATCATGCATTCCATACAGATTGCTTCTCCAATCTGTCGCTTGTCAACAACTGCGATATGATATGTTGAAGTATTGTCCTAAGTCATAAACGGAATATGACGAACCCGCCTCTATTTAATATTCCTTTAAAGAGGCAACGCAGAAACAATGTAAGGTAGTATGAAGAATATTACAAGGCCCCAAGAGTATATTAAATGTAATTGAAATATCTTAAGAGGTTCAACAGACGAGTCGAGATGTTAGGGTTATACATTAGACGTTCAACGGACAAGTCGATATGGTATGGTATACATAAAACTTTCAAAAAAGAAAAAATACAGGACGAGTCAGAAGATGTTATGGTAAACATTAGACGTTCAACGGACGAGTCAAGATGTTAGGGTTATACATTAGAGGTTCAACGTATGAGCCGGGCGACATGTCGCCCAGGAAAGTGTTTCTTATACGTTGACTGGTCAACGCTAGGAAATTGATTTTGTCATTTAGTGATGGCTTTCCCGGACGACATGTCGCCAGGGATAAGTCTACAACTTATTTTTGGTTAAACTTATCCCGGGTGACATGTCGCTAGGGAAAAGCCTGCATTTTTTTGGTACTGCCTGTACAGCAGGCTATTTCCAGATTTTTTTCCGGATGTTCGACGGATGAGTCGATATGATATCGTTGTACATTAGATGTTCAACGGATGAGTCGATATGTTATCGTGTTACATTAGATGTTCAAAGGATGAGTCGATATGATATCGTTGTACATTAGATGTTTAATGGATGAATCGATATGCTATGGTTATACATTAGATGTTCAATGATTGAGTCGATATGGTAAAGTTATACATTGGATGTTCAACGGATGAGTCGATATGATATCGTGTTACATTAGATGTTCAACGGATGAGTCGGATACTCTTGCCAAATACTCCCGCCAAATACTCCCGCCATAAACTCTCGCCGATCTCTTCCCACCATAAACTCTCGCCAAATACTCCCGCCATAAACTCCAGCCAAAAACTCTTTTATACCATAAAATCAGATACTATCATCACAACCACATTATGAAGACGGTGCCATATGAAGCTTTTACATGTAGTTGTGAAAAAGGAGATGTAGTTCTGCGAGAATCGTATAAACCTTCAAGTCGCGGTAAACTATACTATGCATGTCCAAAATCAAAGGTGAACAATCACATGTTTTTTATTTGTGTATATACAAATAGTCTTGTTAGTTGTTAAAAGAATTGATTTCTTTACTCTTTAACAGCCTCTGAAAAATTTTGGATGTAGATGTTTTTTATGGAAAGAGGAATGACTCCGTCAATTGATAAGTTCTTCTGGAGCTCCATCGACTGCAAGTTATTCTACAGGATCTTTAACGACTCGAATTTATTCTTTAGGAGCTTTAACACCTCAAATCTATTCTTCAAGACCTTCAACACCTCCAAACTATTCTCCAGGATCTTCAAGAAATGCAGAGTGCTCAAACTGCAAGCACTTGCTTGGAAAGATAAGTGTACTCAAGGCAACAGTGGATATGTATATGCATCCGGAACAACACACGATTAATTTGGCTACACTACTTCACTAAGTTCTTAATGAAATGGGAAAACTTGATTTGGAGTAGTTTGTCATTTGGAACTGAGGAGAAGATGGTTTTCATTGGCATGTGTATGTCAAGCATTATAATAGTTAAACGACTAAAAGTCAACGAAGGGTTTTTTATATAGTTAAACGTAGTGTTTTTTTTAAATGACTAAAAGTCAATGGCTGTACTAGAAAATGTAGTGTTTTTTTATATAGTTAAACGACTAAAAGTCAACACACTATCCATTGAACATCTAATGTACAACAATAACATATCGACTCATCCATTGAACGTCTAATGTACAACGACAACATCTAATGTATAACGATGCCATCTTGACTCATCCATTGAACATCTAATGTATTTCATGAAATATTTCATGAAATTCCTAGTAATAAGTAAAATACTTTTAGTCACGACTTATTTCGTGGCTAAATGTGTTTCCCCCAAAATATTTCATGACAAAAACTCTTTATCTTTTTGTATCTCACCTAACAGCCTTCACTTTCCCAAATATCTTTTAACAAAAACTCCCTCACCACTATAACACCCCGTGTTTTAGGGTCATTGACGTCGTTAATAAATTCACTATGTATTTTTAGTATTGTACACGTTTGCTTTTAATCGTAATCGTTAAGTTAAATCGCGTAAGCTAAAAATGATCATTCAATGTAAACGGGCATCAAACAATTAAATGTTTACATCAAGCAAGTGTTAAGTAATTATTTTGAGTATAATTATTAACTTTGTTCATTTTATTTTTATTGGTTGCGTAAAGTGTTTACGTTTCGCGATAAAATACGTTTAGGCATTCCCGGAACCACCAAAACTTTTCTACGCTTCAACAAATACCCACTTTTATACCCAATACATAAAAGTTACACAATATTATCATATATATCATACAATGGCCGGATTTTATGTGATAGACCAAGAAAATATAACAAAAATCACCAATTTGCATTTGTACATACAACAACAAATTAAGACTTATGTCTCCTTGACCATGACTAACTTTCCTTGACCAAGACCATCCATAAAACCCTTAATGTGTTCCTTTGACTAGTAATTGAGATATATAATACTTGTACAAGTGATATTACACACACGCTCTTCATTTGCAAAGTGCAATCAAAACATATACTCCCTTTTTCTCACTAATAGGCCACAGCTCAAAACAAAGACCCGCAACCATCCATACAAAATTTTATTACAACATTTACACACTTACCTACATCATATCTAAGATACCTCAAGGTGTTTTGAATTATTGGTTAATCATTTACAAGTGTGGAAGCAAGAAAGAGGAAGCTAGGGTTTTCTTGGTTAATTAGGGTTTCAAATCTTGCAAACTTTAGTTTTATATCTAAACAAGGGTTTATATATTGTGGTCTATCATCATACATCACTCTAAGGTTATCTAAAGGCCCTCATCTTTTCATAATCATGATTTTATATGTATATTAGTTCTCTATAGCAAAATTGCCATTAGGATGCTTTTAAACATGTAAGACATATTTTTACTTGTGATTATGATTTTGTACACTTTTTCATATGTTATATGATTGGTAATATCATGATATAATGGGATTATAAGTATTGTAACATGTTGGTTAACTGTAAAAATATATATGTATAAACTAGTATGTAAAGTTACTTAAGACAGTTTATGATTTGATAGCCTTGTTAAGAACTTGTGATCTTGAACATTTGGACAAATGATGGACCTATAGACACTAATATATGTAATACATATGATATATTTGGTTATAAAAGGCTTGTGGTAAGTTACTAAATTGAAAAGTATATAAAACAACTTATATAAACATGTATACGCATTGATTTTAAAGGGGCTGTTTTGGTTCGTGTATGGTGACGGCCACATTATGTTCTATAAAGATAGTACATCTCATGACGATTCCAATATGTAAAGAACTCGAAAAACCGCCTTATAACAAAAAAGATACGGCAAATATACGTTTTTCGTTAATAGCGGGTTTATAAAAGTAAATTTTTTAAAAACAAGTTAACAAATACTTCTGATATAAGAGGTTTAGTATTTTTAATAGATTGTACATATTTTTAGGATTCTAAAACAATTCGGATCATAATTTCGGATCAATAACGAAAAAGTTATGAATTACGCGAGATTATACTTAAATGTATAAAAATACTTTTATAAAACTATTTTTATAAAAAGTTACTGTTCATCAGGGACATTATTTTTGGAAAACATCATTAATATGATAAAACTTTTAATAACAAAGACGTGCTT
>BQNB010101066.1:0-24562 GCA_026074375.1 Tanacetum coccineum | reverse complement strand
GTTGGTCGAATGGTTGACTGGAGGGTTCCGGCGGACATTTGGACGTCGTGCAGGTGCCATTTTTCTATAAGATAGATGATAAAATGACAGTTGTGATATGTACGAAAATTATATGCGTAAGGAAAATCACATTACTACAAATGGGCATGTCTCTTGAGATCAATACTGTTATTATTCGCAAACATGATGTTTATTTTAAGGAGTAAGGGAATACAAGAGTTCACTAGTCGTGACAAACCCATAGCTTAGTGGTTACACAAAAGACATGAGTAAAATTAGTTATTGACGGGTGATTTGCTGGAAACTTCCTCGAGTGCTCCTTCCTCTTCTGTCGGTGCTTACTCCTGAGAATTACTAGACGATCGCGGCATCCTCACAAATTTATCTAAGTTGAGTATTCAATTCGTCCAAAGATTAGCGTTTTTCCAATGAACTTTCCTCAACTCGGGGCTTTACATCCCACAGTGTCATGAAGGCTTCTAACTCCTCCAAACAGGCATTTGGGTAACGGTCCATGTCCTCGAGAATGGTATGCAACTGTCCTCTAAGGCGTGTCGTGCATACGGTCAAGGCTGTCTCAGGTACAGGCACCGAATTCTGACCAATTTCCGTCCCGTAGGCAGTTAGAGCTTCTTCTCTCTGGGTGGGGTCCGTTTTAGCAATCATCCGCTGGTAAGCAGCCATCGTGAATGGGGATGAAGGCGATGGTGGTGGAGTAAGAGGATCAAGTTGATAATCATCAAGGTTAATAGTAGAAATTTTGGCATGTTCAGCAAGATTTGGCTCAATAGGTAAAATAGATATACGAGCAGTACGCCTGATAGTCGGGGAAAATAGTGATACAGACGGCAAGACAAGTAATCCGAGAGTAGGACGTCTCCTGTGATACACCTGGGAGAGTGTGTCGGGGAGTCTGGGAGGTACCAGTGTAGTGTTATCGGTGTGTCTCAATTCATCCGAGTTTGACATGTTGCTGAGACAAGAAAATATGAAATAAGGATATAGGTATATTTCAAAATACGCATAGTTAAGCCTGTTTAACACACATGTAACCCATATTAAGTATATGTATCTCATATATGGCTATTTCATATGTATCCCATTTTAATATATATGTACTCCTTTGATTGTTGATTCCTATGTACCCCATATTGAGAAACCAGCACTGACAGACATTAGAAGCAAAATAAGCATGTTAAGCAGATAAGTAGATATAGTCTAGTGCTATTTAATGCAACCTAGTTCTCTACAACTCAAAGCTCTGATACCAATCTGTCACACCCCCAAAATATCAGAGTATAATGGTAACCGAGGGCGTGTGACTTCATGATTATCACACTTCTAAGCAATACATAACGACCTCTATATGAGACGTTTTAAGAAAATTGATCATTTGTATTAAGAAATAATAAATTGTTTAAACATTCAGCGGAAGCATAAAAATAGACAATACAACATCGTTTTTAAATAGTACAAATGATCTTTAATAACTGGAAATGACTACAATGCATGAGACTTCACATAGCATCTTCATTCTTAATACCTGAGAAAATCATTGCTAAAGTGTCAACATAGAGTTGGTGAGTTCATAGGTTTGTTTAAGCAGAAAATGTAGTGTTCATGAATCACAAGATTTCACCCACATATGACAATATAACAGATACAAAGTCATATAAATTGCATTACTATTGTCTAAGCTCATGACACCGAAGCATTAACATATACCAACTATAATGAATGCCCTTGCAGGTGTCTAACCCGGGACACCCGTAATCTGACCCAAATGAAACTGTGTTTGCTTGACTAATGTCAGTCCAAGACAAACATGGACGTTAATCCCAATAGATCTATCCATAACATTCACGCTTACAAGTAATTAACGGCTCATGATAAATTAGGCAGATAGCAACTTGGGTTAAATCGAGACTTAGACCAATCAGTAATGAGTAATTGCACTTGTATTCACACGTTTGAAATAAGCAATGTTCTCACCCCAAAAGATGATTTAAAACAGTAGAGTAGGGGCTATGAAAACTCACCTTGTCAGTTAATCGTCTAGAATTTGATAATGGATCAAGGCACGTCAATTAGTAACTTGGTCAAACACCTAAGTAATTATGACAAAATCTGAGTGTACATTCTAAAACTTAATGTATGAAATGAATCATGCAAATAGGTCATAAAAAGGCTTTGTCATTTATGAGTTAATGTCTTGATGTTATCAAAAATGTCGTCTAAACCATTGGCTCTAGGGATGCTACACGATTTTTCATCTATGATTGCATAAATTGATAAAAATATGCGACGTAACTTATATTTATATGTTCATGGGAGTTTATTTATACTTTAGTCGTTAAATAAGTGCGTGAACTCATCCGTTTTATATTTTTTCGGTTCGTTGTCGTGTTTAAATAATTTATGAAAAATGATTTATTTATATCTAATATTCTTAAGTTTTAATATAACGAGTTTTAGCCATTCTATTTCTAAGTTAAGTAAATTACGCAATTTACCCTAAAGTCTTCATATTATCTCTTGAAATCCTTCAATTTCCTAAACTAGGTATTTATCCATTATTAAACTTTTTATATTTCAATCTCTACGTTTTCAACCTTATAACTTTTATGTTTTAAAGTCCGATCAAGCCTTAAAATGATTTTAGTGTTAAATAATTTATATAGACCGCGTTAGATTTGTTTATCCATTTATAATTCGATTTCGTTGTTACTATATCTAAGTCGTCAAAAAATTGTAGTTTATAAGGTTCTACCTCTTCTAATTTACCTCGTTTCGTTAGTAAGCTTGTCAACCCGTTTGGGTCTCGCGTGGGACGACCCAAAGGGCTCAAAAACATGCAAGTTTTACTACTCTTACGTCAAGGAAAAAATCATGCAAGTTTTGGAAATTATTACATGCATTATTGCTATGCATTACAAAAAAACCCACATGGCCTACTCTTTCTTTCAATTCTTTTTGTTTTCTGTCGAGCCCAACAGTGGAGTTGGTAACCACTGTTGTGGTTTCTTCTTCTACATATTGTAACATTCTACATGTATAACTAAGTCTCTATACTTACTTTTCATGATCAGTCGTATATGGTTAGTCTTGAGTCTAGTTAAACACCGAGGCACAAGGACGTTGCTACGTCCTTAGCATCTTAACAGCCGTGACAATGGCAGCAGCCTGTTATGGCTTCTTTGTATGCATTGTGGTGCGTCTTGTGATGCAATTCAGCGTCAAGTGCTTCGAGGTCTTGGTACGAACCATCGAGCATACTTTGCTCGGGTTCGTTAGGGGTTGTGACGTCCAACAGTGAGCCAACGGCTCGCCGTGGTTCGTCATGTGCCACTCAGTTACGCCCAGGGTAACGTACCGAGGTCACAACATCAGGTCCTATGTAAGTCACGTATAGGCCTAGCGTATACTCGTCTCTAGTGAGCTATGTACTCGTTTAAACTCTTTTTTTTATAAATTTCCTTGGTTCGTTATTCATTTTCGTAAATGATATGTCCATACTAGTTTTCCTACATGTCGACACTCCATGCATGGTATGATGAAAGGTTTGGCATGCGCATGTTCATACGGATCATGCATGGGTTTTACCATATGTGTCGTGTTTTAGTCATGTAAAAACCGAGGCCCTTATCTAGCTTTGCCAAGCGTTTCGTTAGTGTTGTATGCTAGGCTACAGGGTAAATGACATGACAATAATAGACGTTAAATTACGAGTGCGACTTATCGAGGTCCAAATTTGTTAGACGGTGGGGAGAGGTGATGGTGATAAGAGAGCTCGAACCTCCCTTGGCTTCTACCCTTTTAATCCCGGCGTCTCTAGGCTCGAATACCTTAACTCTCGCCATATTGTTTCCTTCTTGTATTCGGAATTGAGTTGTGCTAGAGATGAGTGTGAATGGCTCTTATTTATACACTAATCATTTTGTCTGGTTACTGAAAATTTTAAAAGCATGTGGAGTGGTATTACATACACTATTGAACAATAGTGACACCTCTTAATACTATTGGTCATCATTGGAACTACTTATCACTGTGTGGGAATATATATTGTTTCTTGACCTTTAAAATTTGAATCAGATACATGAGACGTAACTTGGCATGTGGAGTTTGAAAAGAAAACAAGTAGGGTAGTATGCAAGTATACATGATGATGTCTGGTTGTCATCCTATTTTTTTTGAATTTAGTCACGGGTATTGAGTGTAGATGGTTTTGTAAAATGATGCGAGTAAATGGCTTCGTTTCACAAATGTGAAATAAGTATGGTTTTTACCGTTACACGTTCTAAAATGTCCTTTTAGACACAAGAGCAAAATGGTGATATTCGCGTGCTAATTAAACTTTTCATGACCAGGAGTAATGCATGACGATTATAAAATGACTTATTGTTGAGATTAACGGTAACATTTGCAAACTTGCAGTACATAACTTTTACTTAACGGAAAGAGAAATCTAATTTCTTACGGGGTGCCACATCATATATCAAAATCACCTGTGTTTAATTTGTATAAAACAATTGAGCATGTATCCCCCTCGCGGGTTTATGAAACATTAGAAGATTTAAAAGCAATATGAATTCTACGGGGTGCCACATTTATGGTCTATTTGAAATAAGTTTACCAAAATACTCGAGGATGGAAAAGATTCTCCACTAGAAATTAAGAAACTAGATGACTTTCTTAATGGTATTTTGGAAGAGAAAAACATGAGAAAGAAGGCAAGAGTTGAGTCTGATACAAATGATAGTTCAGGAGGTATGTCTGGAACACAAGTGGAAGAATCACAACCAAATGTATTAGTTTCAGATCCTATAGTTCGCGTAAAGACAAAAGAACGTCCTAAGGTTGCTACACGAATCAAGTCTGGAATGGAAGCATCTATGAACTCAAAGAAACAAAAAACGTGTAGTTATTGTCGATGCACGGGTCATTACATTACTCGTTGTCCAAAAAAAGGTACTCTTACATCTAAATGCGTACCTTGTATACATATGTGTCAGATTTCTAATAATAATTTTTCTTCTCAGTTCGATGAATCTCAAAAATGACAATCTTGTTGAGGATTGAAGCTTACGCATGATAGATGTATATGCTTCTGTTTGAGTCTCAGGTGCTGCTGCAAAGTTTAGTGTGATAGATTATTTCTGGTGTCTGGAACATAGGAGTGTTGGTCCTTATTTCGGCTTTTAGTTTGTGATTGTGTCTGCTTTCTCTTAGTTATGCTGCTGTTGAGCCTGCTTCGCTGTGAACATTTGTGGTTTCTGGTTGTTTGGCTTTTGGGTCTGATGATTTGGTAGCTCAAGAGTGTTTGGTTTTTTACAACTTAGTATGTCTTATTATACATGTATCTGCAACATGTATATTAATGGCATCTTGACGTCTTTGTGAATGGACATGGCCTGCTTGGTTAGATGCTTGGAATTTATTGGGTGGGTCATGTATCATTGGGATAGCTTTGTTTAGACATCTATATATGTAGTTGTGTTTCGATCGGTTTTTGTCCATAGATCATATGTGATTGTTTTTTCATCTATGTATTGTATGTTTATCTTGTTATCATTGTATCTGTGTAATGGGGTTATGTAATATAGTTTGCAATAAAAGTATAAGGACTGATAAATGAAATATTGGTGCAACAGAGGGCAATGACATTGAACACATATAGACTACGTCAAAGATGTAGCCGTGTTTCGATCAATTTTTTCCATGGATTATATGTGAATAGACATCTATATATGTAGTTGTGTTTCGATCGGTTTTTTTCCATGGATTTGTAAACAAACATCTATATAGGTAGCCGTGTTTCGATCGGTTTTGTCCACATATTATATGTAAGTTTGCAGAGTATATGTGGTCTACTTAGTTATAAATCAAACCTATAGTCTCAAGTTTACTCTATAGAAGGTTGTGTGGTTTACTTCATTTAACTGTCAGTTGTGTTCAACTGTCAATTGTGTTCACTCCAGGTTGTGTCATATGTTTTAGTTTTAGGAATGGTTTGCTGTTTTATGTGTTCAGTTGAGAAGGTTATTGGTGTAGCATTCTCAATTTGGGGTGCCCTCTGCTAAGTTAGGATTTCCAAGCATTTAGTCCTTCTCCATTTCTTTTTGTTTGCTATCTCACATATACCAGGTGGTATTTGAATTTATATGATTTGGTTGTGTTAATGATTTTGTGGTCCCTTGGTATTCTTGAATGGATGACATAGTTGTGGTCCCTTGTTATTTAAAAAAACTCAACACGTGTGAACATAAAACATGTCAATTCAAACGACGTCGTATTTGGTGATAGATGCAGCCAATTGGCTGTTTTAGTTGCAGCCAACATAACCCCTCATTTTTTTCTCTAATTATATTTTGCAAATGGTCGAGTAATTTGTTTTTTTGGATTGCGTCGGAGTTATGCATTAATCTATATTTATACTATTACATAAAGGATTAATGACTTTCTAACAAAAAAAAATTAAAATTTTTAAGATAAGAAACATCTCTACAACCTTATAATGTATTTGAGACTATTCTATTATTAGCCAGACTTAAAATTCAGACTCAGACTCACAAACTCTCACACACAAATGTTTTTTTACAACAAAATAGTCTCTCAATATACCCTCATTTTCACTCATCAACTCTTACGGGTACCCTCACTTTCACTCCTCAACTTTGTACAGTTAAACATTTAACTGAATAACATTTGTTCGCCGTAAAATATATTCACAGGGTACCCGCCGCCGCATTGCGCGATGCTAGTTAAACACAATTTATCAACACATTCATCTATTGACTTTTCAACTCTTTTAATTAATGTTATATTAAAAACACCCCTAAAATGAAAAATACATGTTATTATACGTATTGTACAAAATAATAAAACACACAAAACTTCATACATTTTATATGCTAACAAGTTGATGGTACATATGATTTTGAAAACCGGATCAGATCAATGGGTTCAACCGATAACCAGAGTCGCTACTGGTCCTGCTAGCCAATAAAAGCCATCTGAAAACGAACCGGGAGAAAAAAGGATAAACCGAGCCGGTCCGAGATCATTCTGTTTTTGTTTTTTCTGATTAATCAACTCGCCATTGTTATTTTGTTAATGCATGTACATTAATCACAGGGTACCCACCGCCGCAACGTGTAGGTACCCTACTAGTTACTGTTAGCACATCAAACGATAAAATATGTTAACAACAAATTTTCTACTCTTTTAATTAATGTTATTTTAAAAACACTCCTAAAATGAAAAATACATGTTATTTTAGATACTGTACAAACAAATAAAACACACAAAACTGCATACAATATGCTAACAAGTTGATGGTACATATGGTTTTAAAAATCAGACCGGATCAACGGGTTCAACCGAGAACCGGAGTCGTCACTGGTCCTACTAGCAAATAAAAGCCATCCGAAAAGGAACCGGGAGAAAAAAAAGGTAAATCGAGCCGTGCTGAATTATTTTCTTTTTGATTTTCTCCGATTAATCAACTCCTCATTATTATTTGACTAGCATGGTACCATCTGATTAATCGAAGAAAAAAAAGGAAAATAGCCCTGATCAGGTCCGGTTCACCCATTTTTATAGGTTCTAACCGGTTCTCTCCGGTTTGTTTTCAGACGGCTTTTATTTGCTAGCTGAACCGGTGACCACTCATGATCTCGGTTGAACCCGTTGGCTCAGTTCGGCTTTCAAAACTATATGTATTAGCATATAAATTGTATAAAGATTTGTGTGTTTTATTAGTTTATACAATGTGTATACATGTACTTTTTATTTTATGGTGTTTTAAAAATTACATTAATTAGTAATGGGTGTTTTAAGAATAACATTAAATGTGTTCATCAGTTAATAAGTATGTGTTGTGAATTGGTTAATTATACATATTGCATGAATGTTTGTATTATTGAATTTCAACTCTTTGTTTGCATTAAAGATGTACAATGTGCATCAATCCTTGTATTACTTAATTTTTTGCATTGAATAGAAAGAGAGATGTGTGACAGAATATTATTGTTTGCATGAAATATTGTACACCATGCATAAGAATTACTTAAAAAATTACATTTAATAAAAAAAGATTGATGTTTTTATTTTATATGTAGTATAAATATAGATACTTGCCATCACAACACACAAATAAATGTATTACAACAACTTATTTACAATAAATGTATTACAGAGAAAAGTTCAACATAAACACACAATTTAGTAAAGATCCAATGAACCAATCACAGCCCTTTATTTTTTCATCAAATTAAATAAAACTCATTTTTCACCTCTTCTTTTAAAATTAAATATCTCACAAACAATTAATCGTTATGCAAAATGAAGCATACCATCGCGACGAGAATTAAATCATCTTTCTATAGAGGGGCACTTTGATATACTTCGACGAACATTTTTTTAAAAAAAATTTCAGCCATCACATGTGATTTGTATCACAAATCATTATGATTTTATTAAATCACATGTGATTCTGATACAAATCATATATGATTTTTTCAGACGTGACTGAAAAAAAAATCAAAAAAAAGTTCGTTGAAAGTATATCAAAGTGTCCCTCTATGGAAAGATGATTTAATTCTCGTCGCGATAGTGTATTTTTTGTCGTTTGACGATTTACCGTTTGCAAGATATTTTATTTTAAAAAAAGAGGTGGAAAGTTGGTTTTTTTTAATTTAATGAAAAAATAGATGACTATGATTGGTCTATTGGGTTTTTGATAAATGTTGGGTCTACATTGATCTCATCTGTATTACAAAGGTCAACATTACACAATTAATAAATCTTTATAATAGACGTAAATGAAAAAAAATCAATATTATAACAATATGTTAGTTAAGAGTCATTAATACCACAATAAAATGTCCATAATCTCCGTTACTCACAAAATATTCATGATATTACGAAAATCTGGTACAATACGTTGTCGTTTTGAGGTCTTCTTTCACCTATTTATACACGCGAAAAACACACATAGTAACTCACCTTCTTCGTCTCTTTTGCATGAAATAAAAGCTATGGCTTATTCTAGGATTCATAGTTCACTGATCTTATGTTCTTTTTTATTATTATCATCGATTTTATCGATTGCTTATGGTTCTGAAACTATTGAGAAAGAATATGTATTGACTTTAGATCATTCCAACTTTACTGAAATTGTGTCTAAACATAATTTCATTGTCGTCGAATTTTACGCTCCTTGGTACATCTCTATACCTTTAATTCATCTAAACCATGCCTTTTTTTAGTCCTTACTTGATTTGTTTATCTGATTAGTTTTATATGTTAATCGTACTTGTGCAAGTTGTGCTAATGGAGTTATTCACTAATTAAACCTTTTTTTTATCGTTTATAATTTTAGTACATTTTTCAATCAATAATCGATATATGCTAACTATTGCATGCAGCTATTAGTATTTATTATTATTGGCAAAAATATATTATAAAGTCATTAAATGAGTTATTAAATAGTAAGAAAACAATCTGTATGAGAATTGTAACGCATGCGTAGTTTAAGGAGCATTTATATCTTTCTGTTTTTTAATTATTAGTTTCTGTTTTAATCTCTTGTTCTAACATTATTTTGATTCGCAACTGTAATATATATGCTTATTATAGGTTAGTCTTAGAAATTAATATACCATATATGACATTAATTTCATGCTATTGGAAATGTAATAACTACTAATTTCATGTGAAAAAACACTTTTTGCCAGTTGTATATGGAATGCATATGATGCTTCTGTTGTCTGTGTGTGTTTGGCGTGAAAAAAGAGTTGTAATTTGTATGAGTTATTGTAATAACTATCATTGTTTTTATTAATCTATGTTATTATTTTAGTTTCTTTAAGTGTGTTTGTCTGTAAAATAATAAATTGGTTCCAAGATTAGAAATATACTTAATATAGTATGCTAATTTCATTTGAGAAAGTAAAGGCACCAGTTTTGGTTGCCAATTGTACATGGAATCAATATTGTTTCTAACATTTGTTAATTCACTTTGCTCTTTTTGTTGACAGGTGTGGTCATTGTAAACATCTTGCTCCAGAGGTACTGTCTTATTGTCACTATATATGGTCCAATAATATGAATTACACTTAACCATATATTGTATTATTTTGAGAAGCCAGTTTATGGTAGATTGATAATTTTTAGTTTACAAAATTTGGAAAGTAATTAAGCATAAGAGTTATTTTTACTTTTCAGAAGAAAAATAATTGGGATTTTCGTCATAAAATATGCATGTACTTGACCAGATCTGGTATTAACAAAATGTGATGCATACCTAAAATGAAATTGAGTACATTTGTTAGACGCGTGCAAAGTAGTTTTAATAAATGTGTGACCTTAAAGAAAGAAATTATAACACTTTGTGGATTCTGGATACAATGTTGTTAACTAAAAGAGTTATTCTTACCATATGTGCAGTATGAAAAGGCAGCATCTGTATTGTCAAGTCATGATCCTGCTATTGTATTGGCCAAAGTTGATGCCGATGCCGAAGAAAACAAAGAGCTTGCAAAGAAATATGAGGTGCAAGGATTCCCAACAATCAAGATCATAAGGAATGGAGGCGAAAAGATTCAGGAATTTAATGGGCCTCGGGAGGCTGATGGTATCGTGACTTACTTGAAGAAACAAGTTGGTCCTGCATCTGTAGAAATCAAAACATCAGAAGATGTAAAGAGCCTTATTGATGATAAAAAGCTCTTTATTGTAAGCAATTTGAATCAAGTCCCTTTTTATGTCATGCAATATACTAAGAAATTAAATTAAATTTAAAATTGCCTAATGCGTCATTGCAGGTTGGGATTTTCCCTGAATTAAAAGGGGAAGATTTTGTGAAATTTTGGACTTTGGCTGAAAAGTTGCGGTCTGAATATGATTTTGGTCATACTACTAACGCTAAGCTAATTCCTCGTGGAGACTCATCAGTTACTAAGCCAACTCTTAGGTTACTGAAGCCATTTGATGAACTTTTCGTTGATTTCCAGGTGATTGTGTACCCATAGTTGATTTATGACATTCGTTTATATCAAGCTATAAGTGCCTATAAGCTCAGCTTGTTGCAATTTAGATAACACTACTCAATCTCTAATTTTTCAGAAATTTGAAGTTGATGATATGGAGAAGTTCATTGATGAAGCTAGCACTCCCCTTGTTACACTCTTTGACCAAAAAGACCCTAACAATCAACCATTTGTCAGCAAATACTTTGACAGTTCAGATTCAAAGGTACACATTATATGAGAAAAAAACTTGATTCACCTATTCATTACCATTATTTCTGGTGATTATTGATTAACATATTATAATTTGTTTCATCTTCTTAGGTAATGTTGTTTCTGGATTATAGTCAGGAACAAAGTGATAAATTCAAATCAATGTACCATGAAGTTGCTAGCCAGTACAAAGGGAAAGGACTAGTTTTCCTCATGGGTCACGTTCCGGATAGTCAAGCTGCCTTACAGGTAAACCATTTTTCGCATCCTCAAATCACTGTTTCTTTTGATTTTAATCTACAGACTGAATTTTGTGTTAACCTTGATGTGCAGTTTTTTGGACTTAAAGAAGAGCAAACACCTGTCATCATAGTACAAGATACTGAAGGTCTCAAATTTATCAATCAAAATGTGCAAGCTGATCATATTGCTATGTGGTTGAAGGACTTCAAGGTAAGATTGATATTAGGCAAATGTCAAATTATCATTTATTTTGAAGAGGTCTTCGATTCTGTTTTAGAAAATACAAGGATTTTTGTAGTATATGTAATTGACACATAACTCTATTGCATTACCTCAGGATGGAAAGCTAAAACCTTTTATAAAGTCAGAGGATATTCCTGAAACTAATGATGAACCTGTGAAGGTAGTAGTTGCCAAGAGCCTAAGGGACATGGTTTTGGACCCCAAAAAGAACGGTAAAATTTATTGAGGATTAATGGAGCACGTACTGCTTATGACATTGTTATCTATAAACCTTATAATTCGCACTATTTTGTTTCACAGTTTTACTAGAGGTCTATGCACCATGGTGTGGACACTGTAAGAAACTTGCTCCAGTCTTGGACGAAGTGGCTGTCTCGTTTGAGAAGGATTCTGATGTCGTGATTGCAAAACTGGTTAGTACACTTGTTTTGTCCCTTATTGGCAAGATGGGCGGGTTGATTGGTTATTTACGTAGTACATGTTGCAATATGCCAAGTTGGGTTGAGTCACAAACAATTTTTTTCCAATTATTAAAATTTTGATAAGGTTCGAATGTGTTGATTATGATTAAAAAAAATGTGCAGCATACTATACAAATTTAAAATAATACAGTAAAGATTAGGTAGTTTTATATAAAGATACTAGAAACTAGACTCCCGTTTGACCCATAAAAAAATCTCTAATTTGACCCGTTCTGAAAAAAGATGGTTCCCCAAATCAACCCATTCATATTCAAATGCATGAAAATCACCAAATTTACCTTCTCTAAAATCATTGTTTGCTTAACAAAATGAATATCAGAATTCGATCACATACTTTCAAACAGTTATTCATTTCTAATACGTTTATCACTTGTATTCCAGGACGGAACTCAAAACGACATTCCAAGTGACACATTTGATGTTAAAGGTTACCCGACTGTGTACTTTAAATCTTCAAAAGGAAAATATATGCCATATGATGGGGATAGGACGAAGGAGGCCATCATCGAGTTCATTCAGAAGAACCGTGATGCAACTGCCGAGTCAGCTCCCGAATCAGTCAAAGACGAGCTTTGATGCTAGACATCAATATATTTCTTTCTGTTCTCAACTAGTTGCATGTGTACTCTTTTTAAAGTTTTGAGACATTGAGTTAATTCGCTGAGTATACCGTGCTATATGGTAATTTCTCATGTTTTTAGGTATTTAATAAAGAAATTAGTGAATTTAACTTTTGGTATAAACATGTGATAAATTACAACAAACACCTAATGTTAGGCAGTTTTGGTATCCATCAGCCATGATAACAAGTTTCGTACTCCTACGACTAATTTTTAAGTTGAACGGGGGAATACTTATTTGGTCGTCTTGCACACACTTCTCGCTTAAATTACTTGTGATAAATCTGTGATGGTTAGCTCAACAACAACTCCAACTATTATTAGACTCAAGCGCCACAGTTTATACATATATATAGAATTCTAGCCTACATTAATTTTCTAACTTCAGTTATGGTTTACAAATCGTTTTTTTTTAACAGCAAATTTTTATTAAAACACTAGCAAGAAGCTAGAAAAGATTACAAGATAACAAAATTAGGGTTTTGTAACCAAGTGACCCAATTAACATTACACTTAGATCGACTAGAGCACCACGTATAAGAAAATTGAACTACATCATCGAATAAGAGAGCACGCCTTGGTTGAGAATTCCCAAAAAGCAATTGATTTCTGAAGCGTCAAATTAACCACCACATCACGTAACAAATACCTTCAAGGAACACCTTCAATTGCTTATGTAAACGAATATTGACAATCCAGATGAGCCACTCGTTATAGGAGTTAAAAGCCACATCTTCAAGTTCCCACCAAATCAAAAATTTTCTCCAAACTTGGCGAGCCAAGGGACAAGCGAAAAAAATATGGGAAGTGGATTCCACAGCCGAATTACAAAGGGGACAAGCAATTGATGGAATATCCATTCCTCTAAGCGAAAGATTAGCTCTAGTAGGTAATTTATCCAAGCAAACCCTCCAAGCATGAACATTTACCTTGATGGGAACGACTCTAAGCCATCTAGTTGGAACTTCAGCTTTCGGCAAGATTGTATTATCAATTAAGATGCGAGAGGATTTAACCGAAAACTCTTGTGAGCCTTCTAAAGACCAACACCATCTATCTGATATATTTGGGAGCACAAGATCAGCAACTTTCGAGCAAAGTAAACCATAATTTTCCTGCTCCACACCACCTCTTGGCATCCTACGAAAAGAATGAGACAAAGAGGGATGACCCATTTTCTCGGCCACACTAATAGATTTACACATCTCTAAAGCATATAACCTTTTATAAAGAACCTTCAACGCAACCTCTCCTAACCAAGAATCATCCCAAAAAGAAGTATTCTCACCGTTGCCAACTTTTTTTTGAATGAAATCCATAAGATTTATACCTTTACTTTGAAGCGAATGAATAGCAAGAATTACGTCTTGCCATGGAGATCTTCTAGGAATCAACTTATGAGTATCTAAAGCTCCTTTGTTACCAAAGATGGCTTTAATAAAACGAGTCCACAAAGACGAACCATCAGTTAGAAATCTCCAAACCCACTTGAAAAGGAGAGCGCGATTATGTGCAAAAAAACTAGAGACACCAAGACCACCATTCTTTTTTGAGGTTAGAACCATATTCCAGCCAATCCAAGCAAGCTTCCTATCAGAACCATCAACTCCATAAAAGAAATTCCGACGAATAGATTCCAAATGATTTAACACGCCAATTGGAACCTTGAATATAGACATATGATAAAGCGGAATCGAGGTAAGAACCGACTTTAAAAGGGTAAGGCGGCCGCCTATAGAAAGGAGTTTAAGCTTCCATTTGGACAATCTCGAAGAAACCTTAGAGATAACATCGTCCCACGAGTTAATTCTTGACATGTTGCTACCAACCTTCACGCCAAGATAATTGAAGGGAGCAGTTAAAATAGAGCAGCCAATCAAAGAAGCTGCAGCTGCAACAACATTTGAGCTAACACCAATCCCCATCAATTTGCTTTTGTGAAGATTAATTTTAAGGCCTAAAGCTAAGTAGAAACACCTCAAAACACTCAATAAAGTTTGAATGTTATTGTTGTTCCACTCACCAATAAAGACTACGTCATCCGCATAAAACATATGAGAGATCGTGAAAGAGTCGTTTAGAAAGATACCTTTATATAAACCGGCATTTAAGACTCCCTTGAACGTGAGGTGAAGAGTTTCCATAATCAAAATAAATAAAAAAGGAGAGATGGGATCACCTTGCTTTAAGCCTTTATGGAACTGGAACTCCAAAGTAGGGCTACCGTTAACGAGCATCGATCCCATGGTGTTATTAAGACAACTACTGATCCAATTACGCAATTTTAAGCCAAATCTATGGAAAATTAAACAACTGATTGCACACGATAATATCTGTGAGAAAATAATTAATGTCATGGCAAAATCAATGGAAAATATTCAACTACGAGGTTCTTACAAACTGAAAATATCCTTGTTAAATCTGTGGAAAACGGCATTTTCTCACTAAAACATTATCGTAGTATTTGGTATGATGTAATGAAAGTTGGAATGGAATCGGTTATTACGATTGAATGGAAAAATCTTGTTTGTTTACAATTATACAATGTAATGCTTCATTACAATGAATGATTCATTACATTAAAAAAATATCTTTTTTCATTTCATAGGGGTCCCTCTTTTTTTTCATTAGGTCCGTAATGTAATCAAAATTACATAAAAGTTCACCATTAACTAACCACATTAAATACACTTTTTATTAATTATGGACATTTTAGTCTTTTCTTATCGATTGCATTCCGTCTTATCATACGAACCAAACATTATTAATAAGGGCAATGAATTATTACATTACATCATTTATTCCATTACGTCGCTTATTCCATTCTTTTAACATTTCTTTACGTCCTACCAAACGAACCCTATGTAGTAGTGGGTGGGTTTAGAGAAAATAAAGTTTGCCAAAAATATATAAAGTGTCTCTATTAGAGAGAATTAGATGCACGTTGCTATAATATAATTTTTTTTAATTAATTAAAGTAAAACGATAAATAAATACAACCACGCTTATCCATTTAATCAATTTGTGAGTTTATCCAATTTCCAAACCGACGCTATTTAGGGTGTGTTTGGTATGCGGGGTTCGCAATCGAGTAATGGATATGATATTTATTTCTATTGTTTGGTTACCATGAATCAAAACAAATGAAATCAAAAAGTAGAATGGATTCTTGTACCCTCACTCCGAGACAAAAGGCCTGGTTTCCTCACACCCACTGTCCTTTTTAAAAATACATAGAAGAAAACAAAGGCATTAATTGCCCAAAAGTATGATTTGCATTTTCATTATAGAAGCTACAAATACATATAAACATAAAAATGAATTTTTAAATCATTCATTCCACAAATGAACATATTATTTTAACAGATCATCATCATTAGTTCTTTCACTCAAAAACTTCTTTTGTGTCCCTTTTCACAATGAAAGTAAATTGTTTTCCAACTTGTACGCCACACCCCGATCATTACCCACCACCAATTTGAGTTATCATATCAACTCAAACTAGCAATGCTTAAAATACAATCCATCGTATATATTATTACATCATATTTATGTTATATCATGTTATTTTATCTATTTAATATAACTTGTTAAGTAACCTACTTGTAAGACTATTTTCTTCAATGTTCAAAACAACATTCACCAACTTTTTTCTCCATATATTCTCCTTCCTCCTGTTCTTCTATAGACCATTTCTAACAGTTCGCATATTTATTGGATCAAGGCTTCATACACAATTAATCCTTACACTCTAATGGCTTCCTTACTACATTCCCTTTTGTTCATCTTCGTCTATATGCAACTCATCTTTGTTCCACCAACACATTCTACATCAAGAAGAGTCCTCCATGATCACTTCACCAACCACCGCGAAACTGGCTTCAGAATCACCCTAAAACATGTCGACTCCAACAAAAACTTGACAAAGTTTGAACGTTTACAACGTGGTGTAATGAGAGGCAACCTACGGTTAGAAAGACTCATCAATAACATGATGGCTACTTTATCATCAGTGGAATCAAGTACAAAAGTAACGTCTCCTGTTCACGCTGGAAACGGTGAGTTTTTAATGAATTTAGCCATTGGAACACCACCCGAGCCTTACTCGGCTATTATGGATACCGGTAGTGACCTCATTTGGACACAATGCAAGCCTTGCACTAAATGTTTTGATGCACCAACACCTGTTTTTGATCCAACAAAATCGTCCACTTTTTCTAAAGTTTCATGTTCTAGTAGTTTATGTAAAGCATTACCCACTTCTGATTGTGGGTCAGATGGCTGTGAGTATTTGTATTCATACGGAGATTACTCGTCTACACAAGGGGTTTTAGCTACTGAAACGTTCACATTCGATAAAGTGTCAGTACCAAATGTAGGGTTTGGTTGTGGGGAAGATAATGAAGGAAGCGGATTTGATCAAGGTGGTGGTTTAGTAGGGCTAGGAAGAGGACCTTTATCTTTAGTTTCACAGCTTAAACAATCGAAATTTTCGTATTGTTTAACTTCAATTAACGACGATACATCTTCGTCTGAAAACCCTACTAGCACTCTCATTATGGGATCTTTAGTGACTGAAATATCAAATGATACTACTTTCACCACTCCATTAATCAAAAATCCATCACAACCATCTTTTTACTACCTTTCACTCACTGGAATATCAGTTGGAAACGTTGATTTGCCTATCAAAAAATCAACATTTGCCATCAATGATGACGGGACTGGTGGGATGATCATCGATTCTGGTACCACGATTACTTACCTTGAAGAATCAGCTTTCAATATGTTGAAAAAAGAATTTGTTTCACAAACAAAGTTGAATGTTGATAACTCGGGTGCTACTGGTTTGGATTTGTGTTTTGAGTTACCACAAGATGATGGTTCGGGTGAGACAACTATTGAGATACCAAAACTTGTGCTCCATTTCGATGGCGCGAGTTTGGATTTACCAGGTGAGAATTACATGATTGGAGATGCGAAAAATGGTGTAGCTTGTTTGGCGATGGGGAGTTCAAGTGGGATATCGATATTTGGTAATATTCAACAACAAAATATGATGGTGTTTCATGATCTTGATAAAGAAACATTGTCATTTGTTCCTACTAATTGTGATAAACTGTAAATCATAAGCATTCTTACATGATACATCGTAACATTTATGATATATGTGCACACTTTTTTTTGGGTTGTATTATTGTCTTATGGTTTTCAAGATTTGTTTTATTTACTTGTTAACAAATTACTTTCAATAAGTACATAGAATTCATTAACATACGGGATATATGGAACAATCAGATTATGGAACAACCAACTATTAGATATGAGAAAAAGGCAAATAATATTGTCAGTTTGCTTGCTACAATATATGCACAGGGGATCAAGAAAACAAAAACACAATTATTATATATTATTATATATTATATATTGACTTGATATCCATAACATCTTAATAAATGATAATTTTAGTTAAAGGTGGAGTTAATTATAATTGGTCGCGAGTAAGCCTGACAAAGGCCAACTAGAGACCCCAAATGAGCTACAAAATCTGCAATATTTCCTAATTTTGTTTAATAAAAGGCATGCTAATAGCAGTGACTACTAATGGGCGAGGTTTCGTTAAATAGGTCGGATCATCGGTCCCAATGTCCAGTGTTAGCTAAGCGAATTAATTTGCACAATTTTGTTTTTGATGGGACACTTTAATAAGTGCAATACACAATTGTTTCATTCCTATATACTGCTGCTTTTAGATCCGATCCCTGTGCACGTGTTTTGGGTTTGATTTTTATTAGTTTAATTTGCTCATACACTTAATGCACACGGGGGGTTTTGAGTTTAATTTATGTTAGTTTAACGAGAATTTTCACCCGCACATTGCTCCGGAACGTTTGTATACAATCGTAATGTACACAATGTAGAAGCCAGTTTTTCTTAAAATTTTAAAGATCATGACTGCAGAATAGAGATACGACAACTTAAACAAACACAACCATAACACCATACATCAATGAATTTGAATAATTTTTTTGAGTTCTAGATACACAAACTTTTTATTTAGTCCATGTTTATATACAAAAGACAATACAAAGGATTATAACATAACATAAAACACAAAAGCTTCCAACCACAATCTAGATAGTGAGTACAACGGTAAACTCTAGCTTGTTTCCTTGATCATATGGCGACGCGAGAGGTTTGTAGAAAACATGTTTTTATCTAATCTCTATAACAAACACAAGATAAGAACTAGAGAGAGAAAGGATGAAAGGTTATTTCTAGTGAGAGAATAGGAGAGAAATATTAGATTAAGTGTGTGAGAAATGAACCAACCAACACCCTTTTCAAGCTATGAAGAGGGTATTCATACAACATTATGCCGCGGCACACATAAGGCCTCATGGGCTTTCTATGGGCTTTGGCACATCTACCTTACTAAGGTTCCAAATATTGCCTAAGACCTACGAGCTACACCATGTCGAATTTGGGATGTTTGTGGTTTGAACATCATCACGGGCAATGTTGGCAATTTTTATTGCAATTCGTTTATGTCGAGCTTCAGTGTCATGAGCTTAGGGAAACATAATTACATTTTTGTAATGTTTGCATATGTTGCATTATCATACACTTGGGAAATCTTGTGGTCCTACATTATACATTTTACAAACCTATGAATTCACCAACATTATTGTTGACGTTTTAAAGCATGTTTTCTCAGGAGATCAATGAGGCACAAGATAAGGGAAACATTGGTGGTAGTTATTTTAGAAGTCATGTGCATTAAAAATTTGGTCGCATTACATTTTGGGGAAATATTTGTTATTGTAGGTTCCCGATTAACACTTCACTTCATAACCCGAAACACGAATCAAGAAAAGAGAGAGAGAGAGAGTCGAAAATTGAGAGAGAGATACGAAATTAGAGAAGAGAGAGAGATAAGAGATAGAAAAGAAATTTGTGATTTATGAGAATTTAGATTTTTAGAAATGGAAAATATCTATATATATTTAGATATTTTAGAAAATATCTAAATATATATATACCCCTACACATTTAATGTGACGCGCGGGATATTTAACTAGGACCCGGGCTCGGGTTTTGTTTGGGAATAAACCCGAAACATATACAATATTAGATTAACTATCGAGCCCGATTCCCGATATTATCTTATTACAACATTAACTAATTAAAGACCGAAGCTCCATCGTAGAGTGACCGAGCTTCCTTGTTCGACTCAATAAATTGAGGCTAACAGTTATGTGCTAGAATCTTTATCTTTTAAACAATGAACAAGTGAAGCTATGAGCTTTTGTAACAAACAATTTGTTTAAATCCAATGTATCAGTTTTACGACTCTTTTTAAGGTCGTTCTTATATATATCTTGTGCTATTGCTCTATGAAGTAACACTCTCAGACCCATATTCCGTTGTAACCTAATTTGGGGGTGTTACAGATTGGTATCAAGAGCCAAGGTTATAGAGAACCAGGACAAATGTCTTTACTTTGACTATAACCGTTTTCAAACATTACATCATACAAAGGGGTTTTCACGGGACATACACTCACTAGTTGTTGTATTAGTTGGTTAGACTAGATGCATTCATGATTGATATATGTGTTTATAATATATTACGTATATTACAATAAGAGTCTTATATTAATACTTATATAAGCTACTTTTGATTTTCAGATTTTGTCATGTCAGATTCAGAGGATTTCACGGTTACTTACACAGAAGTATCTAGTCCGTTTGAAGATTTGTCTGACATAGGATCTCCGGGAGTCATTGTACACGGATACGATGGATTGCCCATGATGCCAGATGACCCTTGCGCATATGTAGAGGCTGCTATGCAGGAGCCACCTTCACCAGATTTTGTTTCAGAGCCTGTATACCCAAAGTTTATGCCACCTGAGGATGATGTGCTTCCAGCTGAGGAGCAGCCACTGCATGCTGCTGTCTCACCCACTGTTGATTCACCAGGTTATATTACTGAGTCCGATCCCAAGGAGGATCTGGAGGAGGATGATGAGGATCCTGAGGAGGGTCTAGTTGATTACCCCACTGACAGAGATGAAGAGGAGGAGGAGTCCTCCAGAGACAATGCTGGTGACGAGGAGGAGGACGAGGATGATCCCTGAAGAGTTTGATAAGATTGAAAAGTATGTCGGTGCTCTTCTCGACATGATACATGGGAGTGTAATGGCGTCTAAGCCAAAGACAATGCAAGATGCAGTTGAGTTTGCAACTGAGCTGATGGATACTAAGATCCGCACTTATTTTGAATGTAAGACTGAGAATAAAAGGAAGTTTGAGGACACCTCAAGGAACAATCAGAACCAACAACAACAAAACAAGAGGCAGAACACTAGCAGGGCTTACACTGCTGGGTCTGGTGAGAAGAAGCCATATGGGGGATCTAAGCCACTGTTCTCTAAATGCAACTATTACCATGATGGTCCATGTGCTCCTAAATGCCACAAGTGCAACAGAGTTGGCCATCTGGCCCGTGACTGTAGGAGCCCCACAAATGCCAATACTACTAACAATCAAAGGGGCACCAGGGCAGGTCAGAAAGCTACTTGCTTTGAGTGAGGAGCCCAAGGACATTTTAAGAGGGAGTGTCCAAAACTGAAGAACAAAAACTGAGGCAACCCAGCTAGGAATGGCAATGCTCCAGCAAAAGTGTATATGGTAAGACATGCAGGGATAAACCCAGACTCAAACGTCATCACAGGTACGTTCCTTCTAAACAACCGCTATGCTTCTATCTTATTTGATACTGGTTTCGATAGGAGTTTTGTGTCTACTGCATTTAGCTCCAAAATTGATATCACACCAACTACCTTAGATCATTATTATGATGTTGAACTAGCTGACGGGAGAATAATTAGGTTAAACACTATTATTCGGGGTTGTACATTAAACCTCTTAAATCACCCATTTAATATTGACCTAATGCCCGTAGAACTTGGTAGTTTCGACGTCATAATTGGTATGGATTGGTTGGCAAAGTACCAAGCTGTCATTGTTTATGCCAAGAAAATCGTTCGTATTCCTTAGGGAAATGAAACGTTGATTGTTCATGGTGATGAAAGCTACTGGGGAAACAAGACTCGTTTGAACACCATCTCGTGCACTAAAACGCAGAAGTACATGCTAAAAGCATGTCATGTCTTTTTGGCACATGTTACTACAAAGAAGACTGAAGACAAGTCAGAGTGGAAGCGACTTGAGGACGTACCGATCGTTTGTGATTTTCCTGAAGTATTTCCCGAGGACTTGCCGAGTCTTCCACCGACTTGACAAGTGGAATTTTAGATCGATTTGATACCTGGTGCTGCACCTGTAGCACGAGCACCTTACCGATTAGCTCCATCTGAAATGAAGGAATTGTCGGATCAACTCCAGGAGCTATCCGACAAAGGCTTTATAAGGCCCAGTTCATCACCTTAGGGAGCTCCGGTCTTGTTTGTCAAGAAGAAGGATGGATCATTTCAAATGTGCATCGACTACCGAGAACTGAACAAGCTAACGATGAAGAATCGTTATCCACTCCTAAGGATTGACAATTTATTTGATCAACTACAAGGATCCAGTGTTTATTATAAGATAGACCTACAATCAGGTTATCACCAGCTTCGAGTACGTGAAGAGGATATTCCGAAGACGGCATTCAAAACTCGATATGGTCATTACGAGTTCCAAGTTATGCCATTTGGTTTGACAAACGCACCGGTGGTATTTATGGATCTCATGAATCAGGTGTGCAAGCCATACTTAGATAATTTTGTGATTGTCTTTATTGATGATATCCTTATTTATTCAAAGAACAAGAAAGAACATGAAGAACATCTTAAGGTAATTCTGGAATTGCTTAAGAAAAAGGAGTTGTATGCTAAATTCTCTAAATGTGAATTTTGGATTCCCAAGGTACAATTTCTCAACCACATGATTGATAGTCAAGGCATTCACGTGGATCCCGCCAAAATCGAATTCCTAAAAGATTAGGCATTTCCAAAAACACCAGCGAAGATTCGTCAATTTTTAGGTCTTGCTGGGTATTACCGAAGATTCATTGAAGGATTTTTGAAGATCGCCAAGTCAATGACCAAGCTTACTCAGAAAGGAGTTAAGTTTGATTGGGGTGACAAAGAGGAAGCCTCCTTCCAGTTAATAAAGCAAAAGTTGTGCAGTGCGCCAATTCTGGCTCTACCTGAAGGAAGCGAGAATTTTGTGGTCTATTACGATGCTTAGCATAAAGGATTGGGTGATGCATTAATGCAAAGGGAGAAAGTAATTGGTTATGCATCACGTTAATTGAAAATTCATGAGAAAAATTATATGACTTATGATTTGGAACTTGGATCGGTAGTGTTTGCTCTAAAAATTTAGAGACACTATTTGTACGAAATCAAGTGTACGGTGTTCACAGATCACAAGAGTTTACAACACATTCTTGATCAAAAGGAGCTGAACATGAGGTAACGTCGGTGGTTAGAGTTGCTCAACGATTACGATTGTGAAATACGTTATAACCCGGGGAAAGCAAATGTAGTGGCCGATGCCTTAAGCTGTAAAGAACGGAATAAGCCATTACGGGTTCGAGCCTTAGTCATGACTATTGGTTTGAATCTCCCCAAACAAATTTTGGAAGCTCAGATAGAAGCACAGAAACCAAAGAACTTCAAAAAGGAAGACGTATGAGGTATGATCAGGAAGGATATACCGAAGGAGAAGTTGGAACCTCGCACGGATGGAACTCTATGCTTAAATGGCAGGAGTTGGTTGTCATGTTATGGTGATTTAAGGACTGTAATCATGCACGATTCCCACAAGTCAAAATACTCTATCTATCCGGGTTCTAACAAGATGTATCAGGACATGAAGACCCTATATTGGTGGCCCAATATGAAGGCCGACATCGCCACCTATGTTAGCAAATGTTTGACATGTGCTAAGGTCAAGGCTGAACACCAAAGGCCATCAGGTTTGTTGGTGCAACCCGAGATACCTCAATGGAAATGGGATAATATCACGATGGATTTTGTCACGAAGCTTCCTAAGTCTTCACAAGGTTATGACACCATTTGGGTGATTGTTGACCGACTTACTAAATCTGTAATCTTCGTACCAATGAGGGAAACTGATCCCATGGAAACATTGGCAAGAATGTACCTGAAAGATGTAGTCACGAGGCATGGAATAACTATCTCAATCATTTATGATCACGACCCTAGGTTCGCATCAAATTTCAGAAGGTCACTTCAGAAGGCATTGGGTATGAATTTGGATATGAGTATTGCATACCATCCGTAAACTGACGGCCAAAGCAAGAGGACCATCCAAACTCTCAAGGATATGCTACGTACTTGTGTGATCGACTTTGGAAAGGGTTGGGTTAACCATTTTCCACTAGTTGAGTTTTCCTATAACAATAGTTATCACACTAGCATCAAGGCTGCACCATTTGAGGCGCTTTACGGTCGAAAGTGTTGTTCACCTGTTTGTTGGGCCGAAGTTGGAGAAGTTCAACTCACCGGTCCAGAAATAGTTCAAGAGACAACCGAGAAGGTCATTCATATCAAGCAAAGAATAGATCGGAAGAGCGTCGTGTAGGGAAAGAGTGTGCAGAATTTTTTATTTCTAGCAGATGGCGGCATACGAGATATTGGAACGTGACTGGAGTTCAGACGTGTGCTCTTCCGATCTCCTATAACAATAGTTAT